>PVIH01016516.1:0-45312 GCA_004025045.1 Sigmodon hispidus
GCATTGAATCTGTAGATTGCTTTTGGTAGAATTGCCATTTTTACTATGTTGATCCTACCAATCCAGGAACATGGGAGAGCTTTCCATTTTCTGATATCCTCTTCAATTTCTTTCTTCAATGATTTAAAATTTTTGTCAAATAGGTCTGTTACTTCTTTGGTTATAGTTACTCCAAGGTATTTAATACTATTTGCAGCTATTATGAAGGATAATATTTCCCTTGTTTCTTTTTCAGCTCTTCTATCTTTAGTGTATAGAAGGGCTACTGATTTCTTTGAGTTAATCTTGTATCCTGCTACATTGCTAAAGGTGTTTATCAGCTGTAGCAGTTCCTTGGAAGAATTTTGTGGGCCACTTATGTATACAATCATATCATCTGCAAATAGAGATTACTTCACTTCTTCTTTTCCAATTTGTATGCCCTTAATCTCTTTTCCTTCCCTTATTGCTTTAGCTAAAACTTCGAGAACTCAGAGTGTGGGTAACCCCAATATATGTGTTTATAATGCACTCTAGAGTACATGTATCTGTCATAAACACTATATTTGTGAGTCAGTGTATTCCATCATAATACAATTATAGAACAAAAAGCAGGAAGAAGAATTATATGTCAGAAAGCTACTCATGAGCAATATATGGCAGCATTTTAAGGAGGTCATAGTCAAACTATACAGTAACTAGTTTTCACAAGGTTAAATATGGATTGTCTTCCTCTTTCTCTTGTCAGTCTGCTGATGACCATTTACTGAGTATCGACTATACAATGGATTATGCAACCTTCAGCTTCTTATATCTGTTTTGTTGTGCCACAAAGTCGGCTAGTTAAATAGTCTTGATTTTAATGTTCTCTTTGTCATTTACATCATTATCGTTGAGGAATTAAATTGAAAAAAAAACTCAGATTTTTTTTCTATCACTGATTAACCAGTTAGGAAGGAAACATTGGTGGGAACAAGCTGAAGGCTTCAGCTTTTCAAGTTGAATCTTTGCTCATGCTCAAAGAGTTTCACTGGAACCCTGAATCAAAAATGTGGTGGGAATGTTCATCTGTATGTTGTAAATAAAGAAACAGTTTTGGCCATGATGGGCCACTGTAGGTAGGCGGGGAAATTGATATTCAGGTAGAAGGAGAGCAGAGTCAGACATACTCTCCCTCCAGCCAACAAAGAAGAAACATGGAAAGGACACAGCTGGGCCACACCATGGGCCACGTGGATAGGTAGATTAATGGAAATAGGTATAATTAAGATGAAAGAGCTAGCTAGCAATGTGTCTTGAGACATAGGTCCAACAGGATGAAATTAATGTAAGCATCTGAGTCATTTTGGGGAGTAAAAGTGGCTGTGGGCAGGTCAGATCTCTGGCCCATACAGGGTCAGAAACCTCATACAACACACAAACAAAACAAGAACTGAGAGTAGGAACTTACCTTACCATGCCTTGCCATATCCCTTGCTGACAGAAACATTTTTGAAAAACTGGAAAATTATGTAAATTTCAGCATCTTTTCTAAATCTGTGTGGTAAGGCCATGTCAACAGGTTCTAAAACTATTACTGTAGAAAGTTAGATTTTAGACATAATTATACAAAAACAGTATGGGGAAAAGAGGAAGGACTGTGGGGAATCGTCATGGGCAAAACTAGATAGGTATATAATTCCCTTCCCAGTTCCTGTATTTTCTTCTTTATCATCTTAGTGTTTCCCTCTCCATGACCTTTATATACTTGTTGCATTCCACAGAATAGACAAAATCCAGAAATTGACAAAATCAACAAATCTTTTTCTCATCCTGACTGTTTCTGGACAAGAAAAGGTAACATTTGGAACAGGAGAAAAATAAAACTACTAAAAACTAAGAAGTAAGTATAAAAAGTACATAATTAGAATGGACGTACCCTAATAAAATACAGATTTCTGAGCCAAACGCAGCTAAATTGAAACCACAAGCTAACAGGTCCAACTGAGTAGGAATCAAAACAGGCTTCAGCTCAGTTACACCAAACACATTCTATTGATTTGAAGGTGATCAGGGCTTTCAGGGGGCAGAGGCTCCTGAAACCTACAAATTACTCCTTAGGGATGTGAAGTCTAATATAAACTTATATCTGATATGACAATTTTTTCTTAATACAAACCTGAATTAATGGCAGGTGCCTGGAGGATAGAAGAACTGTAAAGAAAATTCTGTAGAAAGAAACACAGCAAAAGAAACCAGCCCAGTCTGAGGTTTAAAGAACTACTTTGCAAATGCAGCTGTGGATCTCAAATTCTCTTTACAAATAACTACTCCTTCTTAGTTCACTTACACTCCTTGTGAGAGAAGCATTTTTGAGAATGCTCCTTTTCGTCTGGCTTTTTTTTCCCCTCTGTTCATGATGCTCTCCGAACAGTGACACATTGGACAGTATATGACTTAGTTATAATTTACATTCCTGTGAAGTCCCTTTCATTTGATTTACTTGAAACTCCTAGTGTGGTGTCATTCTCAATCTTGACCTAGACTCTAAAATGACTGTTCTTCAGGCCAGATTGCATTGGCTAGGCTCCTTCTTGTCTGGAGGTTGACATCATGTGCATTAAGGAAAAAGTTATAGAACTCTGGGTTAGCAGATGTATTTCCAGTGCATTGAATATGTGAAAATTGTGTGTGGGATCATCAGTTGAAAAGAAACAGAAAAAAAAACTGTGTGGGATCTTTAGTTGAAAAAGAATAGGAAAAAGCCAAGTGGCAGATGGAATTCGAGTGGCCTTGGCAGTTAAATGTGTGCACAGTTCTTTTGTACCATTTTGTTTTCTTTGTTAATGCTTTTTGACCTTAAAAGTATTTAAATCGCCTTAGTCTTCTGTGTTCTTCTCTGCTCTTCCTGCCACCTTGAGTAGAATTTCTTTTTTCTACTCTTAAGGTCTAGTTTTTGGCCTTTGTTCAATAAATTCTACAAAATTATAGGTCATTTTGAACATTTACAAATTCTGTCTTAGTGATCTTTAGTTTCAACTCTGTAGTTTATGCCTACCACTCTAAATCTATTTTTCTACCATTCTTGAAAATAAGTATTGTGACTCAACTGTGAATAGGCAGTTATCTTCCTGTTGCTAACAGAATAACAAGACTATTTGAAAGATGTTACATTCAAAGCATGTTTTTTCTCCTCCTTCCCCATGCTTTGGCCAACAGTCACTTGCACACTGCCATGTTTTTTTCTTCATGGTACATCTACATCAACATTTTCTCTTTTGGATCTTTTGGGGTCTTTTTGTCCTATTGAAAAAAGTGCCTGCTTTCTTTTTGACTATGATCACAAGACATTGTTAGTATACCTTACCTTCTTTTTTTATCTGCTTAAACCAAGTAGGAAGTGGACATATTGTAAAGAATAGTGATGTTGGTAAATCAAGGAACAAACTAGGAGAACCGCCCATCCCAATTCATATTAATGAGGCTTTCAGGCAGTACTATGAAGTTTTAAAGTTCCAGGCTTTTTATTTAAAACTGTACAAGCAAAAAAGTGCAGAAAAACAATTCTTGGATTGATAGAATGATTGCTGGAAAAAACAAAGAATCCATGAAGAGAATTCAAGAAATTAAAGTTACAGATTTCTGCTAATTAAAGTTTTGAACTTCACCTGCACAGACACAGACTAATAGAATTTCAACAAAGCTAAAGCATTTGCATAACTTGAATTATTCCTGAAAAGATACAATTATGTCTTAGTCATCCAACGTGTGTGTGTGTGTGTATAGTGAGTATGCATTCACATGTGTGCATGAAGGTGTGTATAGTGAGTATGCATTCACATGTGTGCATGTGGTAGCCGAGGTCAAGACTGGGTATCATTGTTTAGCATGTTCTTAGGTTATTTTGAAGAGTGCTGCATTCACTGAACCTCAACCTGGAGTGGAGCTCACTGACTGACTGGACTGGCTATCAGCGATTTCTGAGGAAGCTTCTGTCACCAATTCTGCAGTGCTGAGGTTATAGGCTTTTTCAGATTCCAGCACTGAATTCAGTTCATGCACATATGACAAATCCTTTACTGACTACATCGTTCTTCCAGATTTGGTCATCCAGCTCCTTCAAAGACTGTATTGTCCATTTCTTGCATTCCTTCTTGTGAAATCAATGACCAGAAACATGACATCTGTTAACTACACTGCCAAAGCCCCTCATAGAAATGGTTTATTGATCTTAATTTTGTCTTCTAAGTCTTTGTAATAATGGTCAGTCCTCACTAATATCAGAGAATCAAAATTTAACGCGAAAATAATTATAGAACACCAAGTGTGGTATTTTACACTAGAAGAAAAATGTTCTACTCTTGAATAAATATCTAACAATTGTAAAAGAAATTGTGGGTGTTGATATTAATGCCATTTAATTTGCTTCAAAATTGCAGTCTCTGTGTCACTTATCTTTGATAGTTTACTTGAAATCTTTTGAATATCATCTATTTTAATTGTGCAATTTAAGACCAGCTTCATCATCTTTCATATATATATATTTAGAATTGCTCATTTTATTATATTTTTATTTGAAAGTTTTTTTAACATACTCACCACTGTTCCTCCTCCCTTCTCTCTTCCCAGTAATCCTCCATCTTCTCCACCCTATCACCCCATCCATTCCCCAGAGAGGGTGAGGACTACTTCCAGGGTGAGTCAATACAGTCTGGCATGAACAGTTGAGGTAGACAAAGCCTCTCCACCCAGTATCAAGGCTGAACAAGATGTTCCTCTGTGGGGAATTTGCTCCAACAAGCCAGTTCGTCTACTAGGAATAAATTCTGGTCCTAATGTCAGAGACACTTCCCATGCCATTCAACTGCCACTGACATTCAAGCCTTTGACAAAATCCAACACCCCTCATGATACTGGTATTGGAAAAATCAGGAATACAAGGAATAAACTTAAACATAATAAAGGCAATATAGAGCAAGCCAACAGCCAATATCAAACTAAATCAAGAGAAACTCAAAGTGATCCCACTAAAATCAAGAAGAAGACAAGGCCATCTACTCTCACATATCTATTCAATATAGTACTCGAAGGTCTATGAAGAGCTATAAGACAACAAAAGAAGATCAAATTGGAAGTGAAAAAGTCAAATTACTACTGTTTTCAGATGGTATGATAGTATATATGTGCCCCAGAAAATTTTATCAGAGAAACTCCTATAGCTGATAAACATTTTCAGCAATGTGGCAACATACAAGATTAACTCAAAACAACAACAACAAAAAAAAACAATAGCCCTTCTATACACAAATGACAAAAAGAGCTGCAAAAGAAATCAGGGAAAAATCACCCTTTAAAATAGCTGCAAATAACATCAAATTTCTTGGGGTAACTCTAGCCAAAGAAGTGGAAGACCTGTATGACAAGAACTTTAAGTCACTGAAGAAAGAAACTGAAGAAGATATCAGAAAATGGAAAGATCTCCCATACTCTTGGATAGGTAGGGGCAGCACAGTAAAAATAGCAATCTTGACTTCTGGGGAATTGCTCTTAGGGTCCAGGGTCAATCTCTAGATCTGATCTCAGCTCTCCCTGGCAGACAGGAGCTAGGGTTTGGCTGTGAGGGTCTCCTCCAGCCACACCTAAAAGAGGGGATCTTGGATGGTCAGACCTGCCTCTAGGGTGAACTGCATCATCAGAGAAGGACTGAGGATTTGAAATTCAGATACCTGTCCAAAGCACAGCCAGAGATTGAGCAGACCCCTTGCTCAAAGGAGACAGGAGACACACAAGCCTTCTTGCCATAATTGACTAGGAGCTCCATAATTGTGAACCACTGAAGCCATTGGCAGATGCCACTGCAAAAATACATATAACAATATAAAGAACGACAAGGCAACACCAGAAGAAACTGGTGGTTCTACAACTACAAGACCTGAACAGAGCAATGAAGGGGAAACAGAAAGAAAAAGCACCAAAAACAACTTTATGAAGATTATTGAAACCTTCAAAGAAGATATAAAAAAATTCCCTCAGAGAAATAGAAGAAAATGCAAACAAAAAATTGGAAGAGATGAACAAATCCTTGAAAGAAAACCAAGAAAAGGTAAACCAAAAAAATGAAAGAAACATTCCAGGAACTAAAAACTGAAATAGAAGCAATAAAAAAGGCATAAAATGAAGCAAAGGTGGAAATAGAAAGTCTGAAGAAAAGAGCTGGAACTACAGATACAAGCATAACGAAAAGAATCCAAGAGATGGAAGAGAGAATCTCTGGAGTGGAAGACTCATTAGCACAAATAGATATATCAGTCAAAGAAAATACTAAAACCAAAAAAGCCATAACACAAAATGTTCAGGGAATCTGGAACACCATGAAAAGACCTAACCTGAGAATAATAGGGATAGAAGAAGGAGAAGAATACCAGCTCAAAGGCACAGATAATGTATTCAATAAAATCATAGAAGAAATCTTTCCTTACGTAAAGAAGGAAATGCCTATAAAGATACAAGAAGTTTACAGAAAACTAATTAGATATGGCCCCCCCAAAAAAGTCTGCTCATCACATAATGATCAAGCAACACAACATACAGAACTAAGAAAAAAAATTAAGAGCTGCAAAAGAAAAGGGCCAACTTACCTATAAAGACAGATTCATCAGAATAATACCTGACAATTCAATGGAAACGATGAAAGCTAGAAGGACTTGGTCAGAAGTTATACAGAAACTAAAATAGCATGGCTGCCAAACTAGACTACTATATTCAGCAAAATTATCAATCACCATAAATGGAGTAAACAAGATATTTCATGACAAATAAGACTGAAACAATACCTATCTACCAATCCGGCCTTCCAGAAAGCATTAGAGGGAAAACTCCAACCTAATGATCCCAGATACACTCATAAAACCACAAACACTCAATAATCTCATAGAAGAAAAGCCCAGAGAAAGGAAATACACACAAGCTACAACCAAAAACAGCAGGAAACATCAATCAGTGTTCACTAATATCAATGGACTCAACTCACCTATAAAAAGACACACACTAACAAGATGGATACAAAAACAGAAGCCAACCTTCTGCTGCATACAAGAAACACACCTCAACCACAAAGACAGACACAGGCTCAGAGTAAAGGGTTGGGAAAAGATTTTTCCAATCAAATGGCTCTAAGAAACAAGCTGGGGTTGCCATCCTAATATCTAACAAAGTAGACTTTAAGCTAAAACCAATTAAAAGGAACCAAGATAGACATTACTTATTCATCCCAGGAAAAATTGGTCAAGAGGAGATTTCAATCCTGAATATTTATGCCCCTAATATAAGGGCACCTACCTATGTAAAAGAAACACTGCTAAAGCTCGAATCCCACATCAGTTCTCATACCCTAATACTGAGAGACTTAAACACCCCACTTTCACCCCTGGATAGATCAACCAGAGATTCAACAGAGAATTAAAGAGTCTAACAGAGGTTATGATAAAATGGATTTACAGAAGCTTCCACCCAAATGCAAAGGAATATACATATTTCTCAGCTCCTTATGGAACTTTCTCTAAAATTGACCACATAATTGGTCAGAAAGCAAATATCAACAGATACAAAAAATTGGAGATAATCCCTTGTATCATATCGGACCATCAGGTCCTAAACAATAACAAAAATCACAGAAAGCCTACCAACTCATGGAAACTAAACATCACTAAAGCTGAAACACCTCTCGGTCAAGGAAGAAATTAAGAAAGAAATCAAAGTCTTCCTAGAATTTAATGAAAATGAATCCACAATGTACTCAAACTTGCAGGACACAATGAAAGCAGTCTTAAGAGGAAAATTCATACCACAAGTTGCCTATATGAAAAACCTAGAGAAATCCCACACTAGAGAACTAACAGCTCAGCTGAAAGCCTTAGAATAATTAGAAGCAAACTCACCTAGAAGGAGTAGACAGCAGGAAATAATCAAACTTAGAGCTGAAATCAATATAATTGAAACAAAAAAAGAATAATACAAGCAATCAATGAATCAAAGAGTTGATTCCTTGAGAAATTCAACGAGATAGATAAGCCCTTATCCAAACTAATCAAAAAGCTGAGAGAGAGTATCCAAATCAACAAAATCAGAAATGAAAAGTGGGACATAACAACAGATGCCCAAGAAATCCAGAAAAATCATCAGGTCATACTTAGAAAATATTTATTCCACAAAAATGGAAAACCTAGAAGAAATGGACAGCTTTCTGGACAGGTACCATTTACCAAAATTAAATGAAGATCAGATTAATTACCTATTACCTGTAACAGACCTATTACCCTAACGGAAATTGGAGCTGTTAATAAAAGTCTCACAAGTTAGAAAAAGCCCAGGCCCAGATGGTTTCAGTGGAGAATTCTACCAGACACTCAAAAAAGAAATATTACCATTATTCCTCAAACTATTTCGCATGGTAGAAACTGAAGGAATATTGCAAAATTCCTTTTAGGAGGCTATGATAACCCTAATACCCAAGCCACTCAGACACAACAAAGAAGGAGAACTACAGACCAAATTCCCTCATGAATATTGATGTTAAAATTCTCAACAAAATTTTGACAAACCGTATACAACAATATATAAAAAAAAATCCACCATGACCAAGTAGGCTTCATCCTTGAAACGCAGGGTTGATTCAACATACAAAAAACCATAAATGTCATCCATCATATAAACAAATTGAGGGAAAAAAAAACACATGATCATATCCTTAGATGCTGAAAAAGCCTTTGACGAAATCCAACACTCCTTTATGATAAAAGATCTGGAGAGATCAGGAATTCAGGAAAAATACCTAAATACAATAAAGGTAATTTACAAGAAGCCAACAGCCAACATCAAACTTAATGGAGGAAAGCTCAAAGCTATCCCACTAAAATCAGGAACTAGACAAGAATGCCCTCTCTCCTATTATCTATTCAATATAGTTCTCAACGTTTTACCTAAAGCAATAAGAGAACAAAAAGAGATTAAGGGGATACAAATTGAAAAAGAAGAAGAGAAACTATCTCTATTTGCAGATGATATAATTGTATACATAAGTGACCTGCGGAATTCTATCAGGGAACTCCTACAGCTGATTAACACCTTCAGCAATGTAGCAGGATACAAGATTAACTCAAAGAAATCAGTAGCCCTTCTATATACTAAAGATAAAAGCCCTGAAACAAATAAAGGAAATATCACCTGTTATAATATCTGCAAAGAGCATTAAATACCTTGGAATAACTATAACCAAAGAAGTAACAGATCTATTTGATAAAAATTTTAAGTCACTGAAGAAAGAAATTGAAGAGGATATCAGAAAATGGAAAGTTCTCCCATGTTCCTGGATAGGTAGAATCAACATAGTAAAAATGGCAATTATTCCAAAAGCAATCTACAGATTCAATGCACTGTCCATCAACATCCTAATACAATTTGTATGGACCTTGAAAGAACAATACTCAACGTCATTTTGAATAACAGGAAAGCTAGGATTTCCAAAACAATTTTGCTGAACAAAAGAATTTCAGGAGGAATCACCACCCCCGACTTCAAGTTATGCTATAGAGCTACAGTAATAAAAACAGCCTGGTACTGGCATAAAAACACACTTGTGGATCAATGGAATCGAACTGAGGATCTGGGCATTAACCCCAAAACCTATGAACCACTGATCTTTTTTGTTTAGAGTCCACTAATGAGTGAGTACATCCCCTGCTTCTCTTTCTGGGTTTGTAAAACCTCGCCAAGCAGGATATTCTTCAAATCCTTCCATTGTCCTGTAAATTTTAGGATATCATTTTTCTTACTGCTGAGTAGTACTCCATTGTGTAGATGTACCACAATTTGTTAATCCATTCTTCAATTGAGGGGCATCTAGGTTGTTTCCAGGTTCTTGCTATTACAAATAATGCCTCTATGAACATAGTTGAGCTAATGCCTTTGGAGTGCAAATGTGCATCTTTAGGGTATATGCCCAGTAGTAGTATTGCTGGATCCTTGGGGAGATTGATTGCCAGTTTTCTGAGAAACTGCCATACTGCATTCCAGAGTGGTTGAACAAGCTTATACTCCCACCAACAATAGAGGAGTATTCCCCTTGCTCCACAACCTCTCCAGCATAGGCTGTTATCTGTGTCTTTTATCTTAGCCAATCTGACAGGTATAAGGTGGTATCTCAAAGTTGTTTTGATTTACATTTCTCCAATGACTAAAGACGTTGAATACTTTTTCTTTTATTATTATTATTATTATTATTATTATTATTATTATTAACAAAGAAGTCACACTTTCTATCATTATAAATCCTTATTCAAGGTCCCTTCCCCCTCCTACCACATCAGGTCATTCTTTCTTCTCCACAACTCCCCATCCCCTCTCTGGGCACACAGCAGGGAGTACCATGGTCCCACTGACCAATTATTGCTTAGTTCAGTCTCCACTCCTGGCAGATCCATTTTTTTTCACTTTTTCAAGTGCCTTTCAGCCATTTGTTATTCTTCTGCTGAGAATTCCCTTTTTGTTCTGAACCCCACACCACCCTGAATGCATGCAATCTCGTCTAATCTCCAAAGCTAAGCAGAGTCAGGCCTGGTTAGTACTTTGATGGTAAATACACATTTTTACCATCGTAAATAGAAATATTCAAATACTTTTCCTACAAATTCCCATAACATAAGCAAAAACTCATAAGACAAAAATGATTCAAATAACATAAATGATAACTCTTATTTCAAAAGTTGGTAATCATTAACTAGAAATACAAAGAAAATATTTGTAAAACCTAATCATATTACAAGATCCTAAATATATGTCTCAAGAATATAAACATGAACAAAAGCAAAATTAAGTAATATTAACAGTGAGATTTGATAATGATCAAGAGAAATAAGACAAACAAAATGAATCTCATAAAACAAGTGAAAATCTCCTGGTAAACAGAAAAAAAAATAAAGCACTTAGTGAATATCATAAATCCAAGAGGCAATGAAGAACTATAATGCACATTTATAATAAATAAAAAAACAAGATTTTAATTTTTATCACAAATGTCAACTATCTCTATACTAAAAGTCTTAGTCTATATAACAGCAAAGAAGATTAGACTGAAAATAGATAATATAAATTAGATAATATGATAGGATCCATAATTTGTTTTAGGACTAAAAAAGTGAAAATTAGCCATGCAACAGGATTCATGATATACATGCATATATATGTCAGTAGGTTTCTAAATCTTTCTAAATAAGACAGAAACAATACCTTTTATTAATAACAAGAAATACAAAGTGCTTAAAGTTGGGCCTGGAGAGGTTACTCAGTGGTTAAATGCATACTGCTCTTGTGGGGGACAGTAATTAAATTCAAAGCACTCACTACAGGTTGCTCAAAACTGCCTGTAACTTGAACTCCAGGTTATCTGATCCTGCTGACCTCCATTGGCAACTGAACTCATGTTGCATATAAGTAATTAAAAATAAAACATTAACAAATGAAAGAAAAATGCTGAGGTATACATCTTAAAAAGACAGACTAATGTGATGAGGAAAGTGTTCAACTTGTTAGAGCAGAAATAGCAGATAATATGATCAGGAAATAAAATTTTAAAATGTTATAGCTACATACATACATGAACACATAACACAAACATATACATGCAAAGAACATCTACATAAATTTTTTTACATCTAAAAAATTATAACATAAGTTAGATGAGATAATTATTTGTGGATAAATGGTTAAATCATTTCTACATGTCAAAAATTTCCGCATAGCTTTTCCTAATTAATAGCAAACCCTTTGCAGTGATGTTACTGTTTAATATGAATTTTTATAGAATTTTGCTAACAGATTCTAGGAATAGGTAATCTAAAACTGAATGTACAAAGAAATTAGAAATTATTTGATTATAAATAAAAATATAAAAATACATCCTTCTTGAAAGATTGTGATATACATGTGAAATTAAAGAATAAGATTCAAAATAGAAATAAATAAAATAAAAAGATAGCATTCATAAAATGACTTGTATACATAATCTAGTATTTAAAAGCAACGATATTTTATGCCAATGAAAAGAATTACTTCTATTAAATTCTTCTAATTCAAAACTGTTGGAACTGTGTAAACCTAGCTACTTAGGAGTCTGAATCAGGACTCAAAAGTTCAAGGCATATTTGAATGACAAAATGAGTTCAGCTCAATCCTTTCTAAAACCAGGAAACAAAGTATATATTGTTTTGAGAATGTAGGTTAGTTGTACAGCACAAAAGTGGTACAGGACCCCAGTCAATCCCTTATACTCAAAATAGATCATCAGCAAACTATGAGATTTGAGTAAAGAAGTCCCACATAGGTTCATGTATTTAAACGCTTGGTCATCAGTTGGTGACTTGCTATAAGAGGCCACTCTCAGGAGATGGAGACTTGCTGGAATAAGCTTCCCAGGTGGTGGGCTTGGTGTGTAAGAGTCTCACCAATTCCTCTTCTCTCCCTTCTCTTCTTCCTCCCTGTGGTTGAAATATGGTTTCCCTGCTTCCTGCTCCAGACATCAGGAAATGTCTTCCCTGCCATGATAGACTGTATGTTTCTAGAACCATAAGCTAAAATAAACCCTTTTTATTTATGTTGCTGTTTTGGTCATGGTGTTTTACCATTAGTTAGAAAAGGAACTAATATACTTGACAAAATAACTCAGTAATTTAGCTCTCACCTAATAAAAATAAACTCTATGATTTTTAGAAGTGTTGAAATATTCTGATGTTATCAGAACACATAAAAAATGATTTTGTAAAATGTAGGTTAGAACAAATAAGTAAAAATGTAAATAATAAATTATTTTGTATGTGATAAGTAGTAAAGAAATATACCATTAGTAAAGTTATATGATATGCTGGGAAAAAAAGATTTTAGGTTTTTATGTTTAGGAATAGTGAATGCATTGTTTTACAAATGTTCTAAGGTGATGAGCAGGTTTCTTAAAATTTTAATTTTTAAGGATTGTCATATTTACTGAACATAATAAAAATTTATTACTAGAAAAATAAAACTTTTTCCAGGAGGCTAGCTTGTCTCAAAGTCTTTTTTTATAGATTGTCTGATCTAGGGGAGATTCTCTGCCATTTTTCACCTACCAACTCTTGGAGAGGCTTAGTAAATCTGCTTAGTTTCAGAGACGTACCAAAACCACTTGAGTAGTTTACTCTCTATCTGTTCATCTGTAGGATGAAGTACAGATAGGGTCATCCTTCATAAGGTTGTGAGTGTTTAATATGGTTCCTCTTGTTGTGGTGATCCCAAACACAAAGTTATTTTCATTGCTACATGTTAACTGTATTGTGCTACTGTTATGAATAGTAATGCAAATATCTGATATGCAGAATATTTGATATGCAACTCTTGTGAAAGGGTCATTCAACTAACATGAAGGAGTTGCTACCCATGAGTCGAGAACTCCTGCCCTAGAATATCCCCTTCCAGTACAGGATAAATATTTAAGTGAATGTTATAATGTTCCATAATAAATATGTTATAATTCAATAAATTAAAAAACATATCAATAAATAAAATGTTGAGAGGAGACATGATTTTTCTTTAAATGGGAAAAATAAAAATCAGAAATAAAAGTAAATTTGATAAAAACAATACACAAAAAGAATAATGTAGTAAAAACACAGAAATGCAAAACTCATTATAATCATTTAACAAGTATTTTTTCCTTAAAATAGGATAGTAAATAAAAAATTAAAGAAACAATAAATTTGTAATGATACCAGTAATAAGACATTAAGTCTAGGATACAGATAGATGGTGTTTCTGCTTAGGTTAATAAGAAAATAGAGTTATTGTATTCATTTAAAACTATACTGTTCGGTAGTCACCAGTAGTTATTGAATTGCATTATTAGAATATTAATAACACCTTGATGTCTGGATTTCTCACACAAGTATGAATCTTCTTATCATTAATGTAAAACAATTAGGTCTTCATTCTCTTCACGCATATTGTCAGACACTTCTTTCCACTGTATGAATTGTACTGTTATGCTTCCACCTTCCACTGGAATGTCTATTTTTTTAATGACTATTTTTTTACTAGACAATAAAGCAGTATCTGAAAACATTGATGGTGTCTTCTGAGTAGAAATCAGGATTGCCCTCAATTTTGAATCACTGCTGAACATGGATAGCAAAAGAAAATGTAAAAATTGGCATGTTAAAAGTTTTTTATTTTTTTAAAAAATATTCAATAGATATTAATATCAGTCTCTATACTTATTGCTTTAAACAAAGTGAATAATTTTGAACATTATTGAATTTTATGTGATATAGAAAGAGTAATTTATGTCTAGTTTTATCTTATTTCATTCTAGTTGATATATAATTGCTAACTGATATATAATAGTTACATAAAATGGATAGAGTACAATGTGATATTTCAATAAATTTGAACCTTGGGAAACTATCAATAGAACTAATAGCATAACTATCAAACAAAATATCATTTCTCTGTGTGAGTGTACTGATAATCCTTTTATTATCTATTTTGAAGTATAAGATAGATTGTTATAAACTGTATTCCTATATATTATGAATAGCAGAATTTATACCTCTGGTTTAATTGAATGTTTCTGCCTACTGGTCATTGTGTCTGTTTTCTCCATCCACAGAGAGCTGCAGATTCTGGCAACCTATTTTACTTTCCACTTCTGAGTTTACTGTTTTTAAATTCTACCTGTAAGTAAAATTATGTGGTCTTTGTCTCTGCATCTGGATTGTTTGAGCTAGTATAACGTCCTTCAGGTTTATCAATGTTATCACAGATAACAAAAACAAACAATGGTGTCAAGACTGAATACCATTCCATTGTATGTATGTATATATATATATGTATATATATGCACACATACCATTCCATTGTATGTATATATATACATACCATTCCATTGTATGTATATATATATATATATATATACATACCATTCCATTGTATGTATATATACATGTATATAATTCCCTTTATAATCAGTTCATCAATTGATAGACACATGTTTACCATATCTTGTTTTACATGTTACATGATTGTTTTAAATAACTTGTCAATGGCTATGGAGTACTTTTGGCATAGTGCTTCTAATTATCTAGAAGTGAAATTTCTGAATCCAACCATTTTTAGTATCTGCTAAACGAGCTGCATGTTTTTTTATGTACTGCTTATATAAAATTGCAGTACCATCAACATTGTACAAGGCCTCTATTTGCTCCACATCCCTCAGTTAACACTGATGATTCTTCATACTTTAAAAGATAGTAGAAAGAAAATAATAAAATTATTCTTCACTGTAACTTCAATTTGCATTTTTTAATGATAAGAGTTGTTGATCATTTTGCCTAGCCATCTTTTAGTAATTTATCTGTTTTGTTTTGAGAAATAGCTATTCGAGACATTTGCTCATTTTCCATATGGTTGTCTAACTGTTGAGTATTTTGAGCTCCTCATATATTGGGATATTAGGTCCTTAATGAAACATTCCTGGTTCAGAGTCTTTCCTACTGTGATTCTGTCTTTTTGTACTATTATCTTCCTCTGCTGGGAAGATATAGTTAGAAGTTTCTCTGTCTTGCATGGCCAGTTCCATAGCCATTTAGTTCCAAATATTCTCAGAAAGGCGTAGATTAATTACAAGCTGTTTGACCTATGGATCATAAACCTAATATTACTGATTAGCTCTTATGCTTAAATGAACCCATGATTCTAATAATGTTTAGCCACATGACTTCATAATGTTTCCTCAGTGCAGCATTCTCATCTTGTTTCCTCTGCATCTGACTGATATCTGCTCTCTGCTTTTTCACATCCCAGAATTTGCATAGTCTAATTGTCCCACCTCTACTTCCTGTCTAGCTTCTGGCAGATCAGCATTTTATTAAACCAGTAATTGCAGTGACAAATATTTACAGTATACAAAAGCATAAACCTACAGCAGGCAGAAGCTTTTTAGATGACACAGATTCATTTTTCTGTTTCTGTTTTTGCTCCTTGAGCACTTGGGGTGCATTCAAGATATCACTACTCAGGAAAAGAGTGTAGCTTTGCTTCCATGTTATATTCTGGTGACTTTATATGTTCAAAAGATATATATTGTTAATTAATCCATTTTGAGTGTTTCATGTATAGTGGAAAAGTTTGGTGCTCACTTTTCAGCCCACGATTAAACAGTTTTCCCAATAAAATATTGGAAGAATGCTCTCTTTTCATTTTGCAATCTTGATATGTAGTTCATAATCAACTGAGCTTAGATGTATTGATCATTTCCTTGTTCTTTCTCATGTTTCATTGGTCAGTGTTTCTAGTTTTATGCAGTACCTCAGTGTCTGGATTACTAGAGCATCGTACTGTATGTTTAAATCCAGTACCATGAAGATCCTACTCCACTCTTCTTAGTGAAAACTACACTGGCCAATGGGGTCTTTTGCAGCTCTTTATGAAGTCAAGGATTGTTTTTCCTATTTCTGTGTAAAAGGGTGGGGCTTTTGGCAGTATTAATAGATATTATGTTGAATATGTAGACCATTTAGTTAATAAAGATATCTTAACATTATTTATTCTGCTAAACACAGTACATCTTCCCAGTTGTGCAATTAGTAACTCCAATGCATACATTAAACTGGCTAGTGTGTGGGTAAAACCCACATGAAGATTTTAAAAGAAGCTATCAAAAGCATTAACACTGAGCTATGTTTGAGGTCTTTGCTATATTTACAGGTAAAAATTATAGTTTAACTGTATAACTCTAGATAAAAGTGTGGTCCATAGGAACAAAACTAGACATAGGTTTAATTTCATTATTAACTGTAGAAGACAGTGGTTTTCTGAGAGTAATTTTATTACAAAGAGTTTTCACTATGAACTCAGTGAAATAATTGAGTTCAAATAACTGATTATTTTAACTGAGAATCCTGAAATTAAACAGGATCACAAAGGCAACATGCCCATTCTTCTCCTTTCTTATACTATAAGAAACAAGTGTGGAAGACTTAACTTATTTCATACAGCCATATAGCAGATCAGTAAAAGAAAAACAAGATTTTTTTTAACTCCCACTTCTAGAATCTTCCAAATGAACAGGTAGAGATAAAATTCATTCCTGAGGTGTGTACCTATCTTATAGCAAGAAGACTTTGGATAGGAAATATTTATCCAAATAAATTAAAATAAAAATAAAAGTCCAGATTATTTTTGTAATATCATGACAAAATTATGTAATAATTAAATGTTTGTAAACATTCTTGCACATTGATAAATATCTTTAGAAAGACTGTGATGCTATTTAAATTTCTGGAGTGAAATTTCTTCCTAAGCACAGCCCCTTGTTAGGTCTCTAGGTAGAAACATAAAGGCTTCACCATGGATAATATTTTAGTGACTATAAGTATTACACAAAGCAGATTCTAGTTTTGTATTTGGTGATATGTATCTATGAACCTTCCCCAAGAAGCCCCAAGGAAAATATCAACACACTTCAATGAAAACAGCCCTGAATTATGAGTATGCATATAGTACTATGGCAGTACATGGTACCAATGTTTTATGTGTTTCACAGACTTTTAGTTACCATAAATTATATAGATTTTTGGTTTAAAAATCAATTAAAGTCCACTAATGAGTGAGTACATACCCTGCTTATCTTTCTGAGTTTGTGAGAAGGGACCTTGAATAAGGATATACAAGGATAGAAAATGTGACTTCTTTATTCATAATAATAAAAAAAGGAAAATATAGAACTTAAAAAAAATCAATTAAAATATGTAGCTGGAAGTTCTGTCCCAGCTAGAAACTTTCAAATACCTGGCAGCCACTTTCCAAAAAATTGACTGGGAGGCCTATATTATAGTAAATGCTGGACCAGTAGTTCAGGCACGTTACTGACTAACTCTTATGCTTAAATTATCCCATAACTCTGTTTATGTTTAGCCACATAGCTTAGTACCTTTTTGCCCAGTGCAACATTCTCATCTTGCTTCCTCTGCATCTTGCTGGCATTTGTTCTGCTCTTCCTCTTCCCAGAATTTTCCTTGTCTAGTCACCCTGCCTATACTTCCTGTCTGCCTAGCTTCTTAACAATCAGCATTTTATTAAAGCAATGTTTACAGTGACAGTATTTACAGTATACAAAAGCATAATCTCAAAGCAAAAATATGCAGATATTTGTAAGGTAATCATTCAAATCTACCATAACCTTAAGATATTTTAGAAGCCATCAGGGCCACTGGAAAGGAATACTCTACTCTCCGAACAGCAAAATGCTTTGTTCTTATCCCTACAGCTTGCTATTCTATTCTATACTACTTTGGGCAAAAAGTTGACACTCAAGTCTCATGCTGCCAAATAACAAGATTTATCCTTCCACCTTCAGAAGACAAAACCAAAACCGATCACATATGGCATTTCTAACACTTGCCTCCTTTTAAACTCTGAAAAGAAATTCCAAGAAAGAACCAAAAAAGGCAGGCAGCTGTTTGAGCTATTACTGAATAATTACAACACTCAGCACTCTCATTTCTTTTAAACATTAATTTAAAACATGCTTGAATCTGTAAAGTACATTGGTAAATTCAGCACTTGAGGGAAGCTCTAGGCTGGAGTACATAGGTTTTCACATGGAAGAAACCAAAGGAAGAAAACAGATGTTGTCACAACTCCCTTTTATTTTAGATGAAAGATCAATCTATCCTTCTAGACGACAGTAGGAAAGAAGTGACCAGGTAATCTTGAATTATGCTAAAATCAGTTAAATTCCCTCAAATAATTATCATAAGCAGTATCATTCTTCAAAGCCAACCCTCTACTTTTACTATGAAGAAATATTTGTGACTGATGCTATATAATAGCTGATAATTATATTTCATCTTATAAACAAACAAAATATAAAAAAATTAACATTCTTTTAAACAGAAAAAATTAAACAACTTCAAAACTTTTGATTATTATATTTAATTTCCATTGAAAATGGCTAGAATTTATAATAATATCTTGGGTATTATACTGACTATTACTATCTGAGCTTCTAAGCTCCTTGGTATATATAGTTTGGGAATGTATTTCATTCATATTTTATATTTAACAATCAACATGTATGTATATTTTTAGGTTTCAAGTAATGAATTAAGTAATTGGGTAAGGTAAATTTTCACCAGACTATAGGTAGGAAATATTCTGTCCCAGAATTGGTATGGCTAGAGCACAGGTAGGAAGTGTTGCATAAAAGGAATAAATATTAAATTAGAGTGGTGAAAAAACAACAAAGTTGAAGAAAACTGCACACAATCGAATCTGAAAGTTTAGTTCCATTTCTAAATAAAATTTGAATAGAGAATAAAATAATACTAGTTCTTAGAGGAATGGTGAGAATGTTTGTATACTGTGAAAAAAAATCATTCTTTAAATAAAGGAACTGTTTTGGCCTATGGTGAGCACCATAGCAGTAGGCAGGAAATCAGAGACAGGTAGAGGATGGTAGAGTTAAGACAAACTCCATCCAGCTGCCAAAGAGGAAACATGTAAGGGAACCAGGTGAGTTGGCCACTGGTCATGTGGTCAGATAGATTTAATGGAAATGGGCTGAATCAAGATGAAAGAGCTAGCTAGCAATGTGCCTGAGACATAGGCCAAACAAGATGAAGCTAGGCTTTGGCTCTCAGCATCAGGCATTGTAAGTAAGTTTGTTATATAACTATAACAAATGTGTCAGGCAATGCTAAAACCTCAAGTGACTAAAATACTTTATTTAAAGTGAGATAATTTCTAAGTAATTTTGTTAAAGCCACCATAAAGTTAATTAGACCAAGATCCTATTTGTTTATTTGAATGCAATCAGAAGAAACAGAGACAAAATATATTACCGACTATGGATTTTTCTTATTTAAATAATGCTAAATAAGATAATGGTTAGGAGAAGCCCTCTAAATGCAGTATGTCTGTCCTCTCCTGGTGCTCCTTCTCCATTGCTGGGTCAATCCCATTACTATAATTAAATTTATGCCTAATCAATTTCATTTCTGTACTTAATAAAAAGATGCAATTTTTCTAGATGCTCTGATTTTTCAATTATATAGCCACTAAGAAATCAATTGCTGAACAAAAGTTAAAGTAATATGATTTGAGTATGAATTACTCACTAACAGAAGGACATAATGAGCCAGATGAAAAATAAAAACCTGCTTCCCCACCCCCCAAACAAATAAATAAATCTCTGCAAAGGCAAAGCTTGGGATATCTTGGATTTGTCAAACATTTCATGGATCTTCCAAAACATTTTGGCAGAATAATTCCCTAGAGTGATTCATTATCCATCAATTCATATTTCAATGTCACTTAATATTTGTTGAATATTCACAACATGAAGCATTGCACAGCTGCTGTGAACATGGTTCTCTGTCTCTCAGCCTCACATTGCATGCTTTTTTAAAAATAAAAATGTAACATATTTTAAATTTTGTTGAGTGTGTAGGGGAAAATAGTCCTAAAAACAAATTAGCACGTATACCCTCCAAGTATAAATCTTCATATTCTTTAGAAGATTATCATTGGTTCTGAAGGCATAAATTAGGTTCCTTATTTTTTTTCATTTATTTTTTAAAAACACATTATACCATATTTGTATATGTCTATAAATGCATATACCCATGGGTATATTTTTGAGGAATCCAATTCTCATTCAATTTTGATATTAATTTTATTTAAGCAGGTGTATTTTAATTCTTCTATACAGTTTTAAAATTTATAATGTTATTGTCAAGGACAAACTAATTTTTAAATTATTGTTGAGATATATGTACATTACTACTGATAGAAGCCGAAATGTTTTAACTATTCTTTATTTATATTTGAACCATAATGTGGATATTTGTTAAGTATTTAATAAATCCTTGGATATCAGAGAGACCGCACAGTCAAGTCCTAGGCAGACAGCTCAGGAAATCCTTGATCCTTGAATACAAGGATAAACAGCTGAGACAGTCACACACACCTTTAATCCCAGCACAGGGAAAGCCAGGAGTGGGATCTACACCCTTAATCCCATAACTCCAGAGCCAGAACTTCTTATGTTCTGTTACGGTTCAAGGCTACACACCTTTAGTCCTAACCTAAAAATGGGATAGGTATATAAGGGCTTGTAGAAACCAGGCAGAGACAGAAGTGACTGGCAGAAGCGACCAGCAGAAGCCACCAAGAATGAGGCTGAGAAAGTTGCAAAACAGCTGGGTGAGAACTGACTGTGGGGCTTTCTCTCTCTGATATTTCAGCCTTCCCCCAATATTTGGCTCCAAGTCTTCTTTTCTTTCAATCCAAATTTGTGCTACTATACCATAATATGAAGAATATCACATGTATAGTTTTATATTACTTTGGTTTCCATAAAAAAGGAGTTCTGTTTCCATTTGTTGCATAAATAGACAAATTTCACTTCTTTACTTTGTTGAGCAAGGACTATACAGACTATAGAATCTGCAATAGGCATGGTTCTCCTGAGTAATGGAACTAATAGAGGATTTAGTAGAATGACTTACAAGTGATAGAGCCTATGTAGTTAAAAAATGGCTCTCTCAATATACAGATGCTGAGAATCCACTAGTTGCTCAGTACTTGACGCTGGATACCTCAGCAGCCCCAATTTGGCACTGAGGGCCTGAAAGATTTGTGGAAAAACATTGATTATCTGTCCACATTGGGAGGTCAAAAGATTGGAATTTTGATGACCACAAAGGTTGGCGGCAGCAGCGGTAGCAGCAACACCAACAGTGGTATGGTTACATTTGACAGTAAGGAAGGAAGGAAGACACTGATCTTTCCTAGGACCTCATTATATCTGGACTCCCTCCAGACAGTGTCACTCATTCTGGAGGAAGGCAGTATATTTTCCAGATAAACCCCAGTTCAGGTCTACGTTGTATTAATTTCATGTTATTGGCCTATGACCCAGACATATTGCTAGCTAACTCTTTCATCTTAATTCAACCTATTTCCATTCATCTGTCCTGCCGCATGGCACGTGGCTCACCTGTTTTACCTTCAATGCTAATTCTTTGGCAGCTGGATTGAGTCTCTGTCTAACTCTGCCCTCCTCCTACCTATGCTTGATTCCTCTGCCTACTCTACGGGCCAAAACAGTATTTTAATTTAAGAATGATATTCACAGCATACAGAAAGACATTCCCACATCACTCTTCCTTTTGCCCTGTTTTCTTTCTCCAAGTTGATTTCTTATTTCAATACAACCATGGTATACAAGAAAGCATGGTTTTGCAGAAATCAACAAGGTGGCTATTAAACTTATAAAGGAATGTAAATAAAGAATAGCCAAGCAATTTTAAAAGAATAAAATAACAAGGGATATGATCTTATGAGATATATACCTGTATATGTGTTTGTGTGTATGAATTAGAAAAAAATTTGGTTGAAAGATAATAGTCATATGGATAGAAGGAAAAGAATTTTATACAGAATTAAATATAATTAACTAAATTATTAATGAAAAAATTAAATCTTTTTAAATGGGTGATAGAAATGTCTTTCCTAAAGCAATGTTTTAGTAACTAGACAGTTGGATGAAAACAAAGACCATTAACTTTTATGTAAAACTGCATACAACTTCAGCACCAACAAAGTTCTATGACTAATTATTAACATTATTTATAAAGTAACAGAATCTGAGTCTTTTGAGATAAGTCATGCCTTCAGTATGGCATAAAATGTTTAACTTTCTAAGACAAAATACATTAAACTTTGGCAAAATTAAAACATAAAAGGCAGCTTTCTGTGTAGTACCTATAACATTCTGACAAAGGTTAGTCCATGTGGGATTCTTTTCTTCTAGCCATAGATATTTCCAGAAGACTCAAATGTAAATTATATAGTTTCTTTTACTTGAGTGCATGACTAATATGCATGCCTTGCTGTCCAAGTGAGAAACTCAAAGTGTAGTGTGGAAAACATTTTCAGAAAGTTACTAGACTCCTGGAAACCCTATACATTTGTGAGGCAGTCTTGGGATGACCTAAACCAACAGTGATATTAAACCTGACTTAGGTCTCTGCATCATGACCTGAACACTTAGGAAAAAAAATAGCAAATGATATGTTAAACAGAACCACTGATGTTTTGATCACATTTTTCAGTAATGGGCCCTATAAAATTTTGTATACAAACCATTTTAGAGCCTTTTGATTCTTGTAGTTATGTCTATAATTCCTTGGTTCCCATTTTTGTCTCTATTTTAAAATCTCAGCACATAGGGATTTCTATTGTTAAATAAACACAATTTAAATGTCACAAAACCTTGTAACAATTCTTTAAAGCTGTCCTCGGATCCCCGTTCAAAGCACTGCACTGTTTTCTTAGCAAAGACCTATTCCAACATTAAATGGTTCCAATTAGACACAAAACTCCAAACCGTGAATTTTGAGAGGGCTCTGAACTTGCCAAAATAATTTCATATTAGACTTGATAACTTGGATTATACACTCCCACTATATATTTAAAAGCTTTTACTATAAAACTTTCTTATAACAAAGCAGAGATGAAAAGATACTGTAATTATTCACAGAACACAGTAAAAGCATCTTTGCTGATGAAATATAATATCTATGACATTCATTTACTGTAAATAAGGTAGTAATTGATAGAGTGCTATTAGCCACAGAGTACCCATTCTTTTACTTATTAACACACAGAACAATAGCTGTTATCTCAGACTATTCAACCTTTCAGAACCAAACATATGAAACTCTTTGGAAATGAAATTTAAGTTCCAGGTTGGTTTCAACTTTTCTATGCTTTTAACATTAAGAAAATATTCTTCTGGAGAACAAGGACCAGTGCCTACCAGTCTGATTCACTAGGGAGACTGGGTTAGGAAATTAGCATGGATAAGAACTGACCTTATTAGTCTTCAAACACTTCTAGAAGTTTCATTTGAATGCTGAAGGCATAAATTTTTCTCATTTTCATGTGGAGATGTGGAAAGCTACATGAACCCTGAGCTGACTAGTGTCCACCAAAGTTAGAAGGAGGCATACACAGTAGCAGAAAGCAGTTTGTAACCTGTACAGCAAATGCTGCTGTTGCCTTTATTTTGAATGACATCTTAGTCATTGAATGAAAATACTTCCTAGTATCCAGAGAAATGCCAGTAGCTGAAAAAACTTTAAATGAAAGGACTTTCAATGCTCATCCTCTCTTTGCCTGTGATAATTTTTTTTGGAAAAGAAATCATATACATATTGCACCTCTTGTTCTAATACGGTACTTGAGCTATCAGTATAATTATTAAGCCTTTTTAGAGAGAAAGGAGTAGGGTTAGTACCCAAAGAGCTCCTGATTTTAGCACAATGAAACTAAGGTTTGGAGAAGTGGAAAAGATGGCGAGGTAAGTCACATGCCACATCTCCTATGCCATGAGAATGCTATGCTGCATGACTGATCGTAGTGCTATGAGCAAGATAATCACAGTCAGAAACCCTGTCTCATTTTCTGCCAGTTGCTGCAAAGCACACAGAATGTTCCAGATGAAATTTCCAAGAATACATTAAAACAAATACTCCTAAGCAGACAAATTCTTAACACACTTGGAAAGTCTGTAAAATGGAAGGCTGATGTTAATATACAGAAAGAGGAGACTACAACGTAAGTAGAAGATGCAGTTTAAATGTCAAGGTTTTAAAAGCTAGAGGAATATTTATATGAATGTCAGTTATGTACTAGTGGGCATGAGTTGACTCTGTTATCTTTAGGTTATTTCTAAATTAAAAATGTGGAATGCAGTTCACTGAGTATTTCAATATTATTTTGTTATATTATTTATTTAAAAACTTTTTAATTAAGTTTATGTCTCTGAGGAAACATCACCATTCAGAAAATTTTCAGTCAAATACCGACCCTAAATTGAAAGCATTGCATGGATACATAAAGAATAGTATGACTGTCCCTTCCGTTGTAACCAAAATTATTATCAACAGGCAAATACCTGGTCAGGCATTGTTTTCTGAAGTTATTCTAGGCCCTGAGTTGTATTAAAACATTTTTATCTTCCCTTTGCCCAGATTCTAACTCTCTTCACAGCTGAAAATTATCCAGCTCAGCTTTCTCTTATGAGAAGAGTGTTTCATCTCCTTTGATGCCCAGTATGGTAAGGCTATAGGCTCCTAAAATAAAATCACTGTGTTTAATTTACTCCAGTTTCCTTGTGTCTGATATTATTTTTGACCAAATAATGGTCACATACAATAATAGAACCAGAAACTATAGTGCACACAGTTTAGGTTTATAGATAAATCTGCAAAACTACAATGCAGAACATTTATCTTTAGATAAAGTAAGTTGTTACTCTTGTTATTAACACACATATTTAACCATATGCTTTTCATGAATATGATTGCAATTGAGTTTAAGAATGTGTGCATAAATGTGTGCCCAATTATTTTTTAATTATTTTGTCATATATTTTTATTATCCAAAAAAACATAGACTGAGAAAAGATATTAGTTCTGTTTAATTAAACTGAAATCAAGTTGAGTAGCTTAGAGTCTCCTAGAGGAGAGCAAAGCCTGAGGTACATAACTTAGTATCAATAGAATATATGTTAATCATCCAGTTAGAAATTGTTTTAATGAGATACAGAATGGAATTTTTGAAAAATTGTGTACTTGTAAGTCAGGAGATAAGGGTTTTATCTTTACCTAACTAAGTACTTCTATATAATTAGCAATCTGTTCTAAATGTCCTCAAGTCTGGAAAAAGGAGGTGAGTTTGAAAATTGGTGAGCAAGCAACATAACAAAAACATCATTGGGTCCTCAAAGGAAAATGTGTGGCAGTATGCTAGTGTCTAAGTGTAAAATAAAGAAAAAGAAAATAACCATTTCCTCCTAGATTTATGAAATATGTGACTTTTCTGCAAAGCACAAAATATAAAACAATAAATGATAATTTCATTAATGATATATTTATTAAATTGGATATCAGGTTGTGCAAACTTTATTATTTCAAGCAAAATTATTGAAATTACAAGCAACTAGATAGACTAGAGAAAATATTTATATGGCAATTCAAACATCTGGGTTTTTTTTTTATAATCCTGGTTCTTTCACTAACTAGTTGTTAATTTTGAAGGTTTTTAAGAACCAGACCATTGTCTATTGATGTTTCTCAGCTTTTGAGCCATTTCATCTGTCAATTTACATTCATCCTAAAAATTCTTTGTTTTTGCAAACCACAATTCTACTCAGGCTCATGTTATTATTATTTTTCAATTAAACATTTTTATAGAGTACTACATGATCCTTTGATGCTTAAGAATATTTAACAGTTGTGAGTTTGATAACTTTTCTTTCATAAAATAATTATATAAGTTGATTTATCAAAAACGTTTTTTTACAGAATTTTGTCTACATGCAAAGAATAGAAAGAGGAAATATAAAACTATTAATTTTAGGGATGAACTTTTTTTTTACTTAGAATGTGTTATGTTTCATGTGTCTATGTGTTTCCATGTTTGTTTTTGTTTGTTTGGTTTAATTTTTTGAACTTTGATGTGGTTTGGAGAGTTCTGACTGTCATGAACTTTTAACTACTAAGAGAACCAGATTTATATGAAAGTATTTTAGGAGCATTGTTGCCAATCTTGATTTAAAGCTGGAGTTTATAAAATTTTCACAGGACCTATTTTAATAAGTTTCCAACTGTAATAAAAAGAAATTGGTCACTTCAGTGAAAAGACTTGCCAAAACATTCAAATGTTTATCTATCGTGAGACTGAATATTAAAAAGTATCAATTAATACATTGAGACAAGAGTATGAAGTTTCATATGTGAAACAGAGCAGCAGTTTCAACCATCACATAAGGTACAGTACCTCTGTACCAACCTCTCAGGGTATACAGAGAAACAGCAACCATTTCTTATTAGGTAGCATTTACTATAGTTATAATTTGAGTTAGTTAACATTTTATGAAACTGAATTTTTCCAGACATTTTGATGAAACATGTTTCAGGCTCTGTGAATCAATCAACATTATTGGAAAATGTTGATGATCTTTTTGAGTCTCTAAGATATACTAGCTTTTGTTCTTGGTGTCTGAAAAAATAAGAAAGAATATTTGTTTCCAGATGGAAGATTAATTAACACACAAAAATCTTCTTTATTCATAGATATGGTTCTTTTTGAATTTTTAGTAAGGTCACCAAAATATATACATGTATTTCCTTGGGACAAATTAAAGCAAACTTGGTACTGGAAAAAAAAAGTTAAATAAGACTTAACCAGTTGTTCTTTTCTTTATTCAACTCAGGTAGAGCTGCTACTATAAATTGGAAATCTGCATCTTTGTTATTCTCATTATTTCTTTGTGCAAGGTGTTTGCTGGAAGGAGAATCAAACTATCTGTTTACATAATTATGTGGCAATCTGCATAATTCTGTTACATATGTGTTAGGTTAGTTATGAATAATCAGATTGTTGTTTAGAGATAGAATGTCTGTATTTTAGAGAAGCCAATGACTGTGAAATGAACAGGATTATCATAGGCAGAAAGAAAAATTTCAAAATTTCAGAATTAGACTGCCAGTATCAATAGGATTTAAAGTGAGAAACATTATTTACCTCTACTCAGTAATGATACAAGCTAAATGGAGGAATCCAAGTAAACATGACAGCGTAAGTCACCACTAAGAAGAGTGTAACTTAAATTATTTCTGTTCAAGTGCATTTAAAGTGTCAATTAATTGCCTCCATTTCAAATATACACCTTTCCCCCAATTATCAAATTAAAATTTGAGCTGAATCAATGAGCACAATGATGGTTTAATTATATTAAACCACATGAAATAAACAGTGAGGAAGTGTTTGTGCAGATGGCCACCCGCGTCTGACACCTCCAGGCATCGCCAATGACAAGTACCATTCTTTTGGTAAATAAAATTGCTTTATTTTACTGTCATTGAAGCATCCTTACTTTTAAAAGATAGGAGGAGAATGACTTGTGATAGAAGGGTTTAAGGGAATTACAGAAGGAGAAATCTCAGACACAGATGTACTTTTTTTTCTGAGGGCACCAGGTGTTTTAAATGCCACCAGAAGGGTGCTCCAGGCGATTCCATGCTGTCCAAGATAGCTTGGCATAGATTATCTGAAAGCTTTTGTGTCTTTTCAGCTTTTGATTAAAGGCCAGTGTCAGGACTCCTCGGGGCTTTTGCTTGGTACAGTAAAGCCGAGGGTTTTCTTTCTCTTTTTTTTTTTTTTTTTTTTTTTTTTTTTTTTTTTTTTTTCTTCTTTTTTTTTTTTTTATGTCGCTGCCAAAAAGATGCCAGTTAGGATAATTACATTTCAATTTAAATTGGTAATTTTATGAAAATTTAAACCAGAATATGTGTCACCCAAATCTCCTTACTTTTATTCCTCCCAAACATGCACATACACACCCCTCTTGTTTGGGGGAGACAATGACAGCAGCCTACCAAAACCTTCCCATGACCCAGAGATATGTGCCAGGAATTAAACAGATGAGCAAAAAATTGAACAGAGACTGTTTTCTTCATCCAAATTTATCTTCTAGCCTAGATTTATCACTAGTGTACATTGGAACTATCCCAGGGCATCCTAGCTTCTAGTATTTTTCTTCCTGCAGATGCCAGAAAAAGATGCTTTAGACCATAACTGTAGTATTTAAGACACTGTTTTTCATTCACAGTCAAGCTTTGTATTTGTTAACAGGATGTAGAATGAAATCAAACCACTCAGAGTCTCTCACCCTTATACTGAAAGGAAAGGGACATAAGTGTCCAGATGAACCCTGAATTTTCTGTCTGCCACTTTCTTTTTCCAGGACACATACGCAAGCTTGGCAGCACCAGTAAAGTGGAAGTAATGTTCCTTTGTTTAGAATGCAGTGTGTACGAACATTTACATAATAAAATACACACACAAATAACAGATGGTGAAGAGACACTCATTTCGCCACATGTTGTAAGCACAATATCTTTCCTTGATGATCTCATTTCTCTTACTTCTCCCTACAGATGTCTACCAGCTATTTAACCTCAGGGGTTATTCAGATGGTGAAAGATTCTGAAGACAGCCACAAAGCTGGCTACAGAATGGTTTTTGTTTTTTGTTTTTTGTTTTCTTCAATCAGGTGCAAATGCCCTTTCTGGGTGGAGTTATCAATCCAAAAAATAATAATACTTTCTTCTGTCAAAAGAACTAAATATAACCTTCATTTTTCATAGGGTTTGTTGAGCAGATATTGTTTACAATGTATAGCCATAAATACTGGCAAAATGATTACTTTTTAAGAAGTTATTTTCCTCTAATTCTTTTTCAAGCAAAACGTGGCTTACTAATACTTTTGGTTCTTAACTGTATAGCCTTCTTTCAGGTGTCCATCTATAATGAGTAGATATACTGTGCTCAAATTTTAACCTGCTATTAGAATTATACCTCAAATGTAGAGTAAGCAATATGTTATGAAATGTAGGATAATAAATATGTTGTGTTGTTAGCTCCCTTTAATTTATCTTGAGATACTACTTCTCTCAAAACACACATTACATTCTTCTCAATGAGATTTGGTACTTCAATGCACATGTATTAATCTTTTTATTTATAAATACCTATTACTCAAAACTACATAACAATTAAATGTTACAATATATAAAAGCACCCATGACATACCCATTTTATAAAGATGTATACATGTTAAGTTATTGGAAAATAACTGATGATTCAAAATAAGAATATGTATTGGTCCATCTAGAATTCATAACCTCCTCTGAGAGAGCACATCTTCACCTCACATTTTATGTAACATAGTTTACTATGAGTCTTTAGTATCAAAAAAGAATACTTATACAAATATGGATATCAAAAATATTTACCAAGCAAAAATATCTGCCAAGCATAAGACACCAAAAATGGAATTATTTCAAAGGCTAAAAACAAACAAAACAATCATTTACCATGCATACCTCAAAAATAATATTCAGAATAGTCATAGTAAATGGGCTAAAATATATATTGAAATTTGTAAAAAAAATTCAAAGATTAGAACACTTATTGGAAGACAAAAAGAGGTGATTTATCCATATTTCTGAGAGCTGTTTCAGGTGAACTGGTGGTCAATTGTATATAGGTACATTGCAGAATAGGCAAGGGACTCATGGACAAAAAAATGACAAAGGGAGACAGAGAGAGAGAGAGAGAGAGAGAGAGAGAGAGAGAGAGAGAGAGAGAGAGAGAGAGAGAGAGAATCACCAAACAACCTTGAAAGTTCAGGAAAGAAAAGCAGGTAATGAAGGAAGCTATCAGATAGTTGGATAAGTAATAATGTGTAGAAATCTCCCAGATACTCTGTGTTCAAAAATCTTGGAATTTAGTCATTTATTACAAGAGACTTAGACAAGAAAATTAAAATGTGAGAAAGAAAAAAATGGATTAAAAGTCACAAAAAGAGGGCAGGCATTGGCAATTTGACATAGCTTACCAGTAATCACTGGACTTGAAATCTTGGTGATCTCAAAGAGCCTATATTGTACATGTAAAATAAAATATCTTAGAACTGGAACAGGAGATATGTACTCCTGAAGACAAATACCCAGAGAAATGGTTTCATTTCTTGATTGCTATCTAGAAAAGAGACCAAGGCCTTAATCAGCACCTTTCCCATCCTCTAATAAATAATCTTTGTCTCCAATGGAGACACAAGCTCTGTTACCTATGCCACTGTGTCTATTTCTTTCTTAGTCCTAGTCGGAATAGCAATCATTGAGCTAAGGCAACCATGGGGCAATCTTCTCATAGGTTTACATCTAAGCCAAACTGCTATTTGTCACTGCCATAAGGTCAAAGAAACAACTGTGAACATAGTGCACCAAATGCGAGATAAAAGTTCAGTGCTTAGCATTTGAATTCTTCCACAGGAACTCAATAGAAAATAAATTAGAAAAGAACACTGGTGGGAAGTGTGTACAGTACATTAAGAATTAATTATGCAGTCTTCCTTAATGGGAAATGCAACCTCTGATCATTTTCTTCTTCATAATGCTGACAGGGACTCAGCAGGAGAAGAAAAATGCCCATCACTGTCTTCAATAACAACTCAGTCTCCTTTATCAACTTCTAAAATATCTCCACTAGCACCTCATTTCTCACCTTCAGTTCTATCATCAACAGAACAGGCCAATGACTCTCTTTGGATGGTTGAGCATCTACCTAGATGGCCAATCAAATTCTCATTAACTTCTCTCAAGAATGTCCCTTGTCCTACATAAAAGGTAATAATCTGCTAAAGTCTGAATTCAGGGAAAAGCCTATGTGGTGATTTGAATAAGAATGGCCCCCAAATATTTGAATGCTTAGTCATCAGGGACTGGCACTATTTGAAAGGAAGAGGAGGTAAGGCCTTGTTGGAGGAAGTACGCCACTGGGGTTCAGCTTTGGGGTTTTAAAAGTGACTCTTTCCTCTTGTTTCCAGTTGATTCTAGTCTCCAACACCATGATTGCCACTGTGATAATGGACTAAACCTCTGACACAGTAAGCAAGCCCGAATTAAATGGTTTTTCTTAGAAAGTTGCTTTGGTCATGATGTCTCTTCACAGAAATTGAATACTGGCCAAGATAGTTTAAAAGAAACTTTATAATCCTTCCTTTCATTTCTTTCCCTCTCCCTCAAATGCTCATAGTCTTCCTTTATTTACTAATAACTCTGTGTTTTTTTAAGATTGCTAGCAGGTAAGTACTATTTGGAAATTGGACTGTTAGTCACCCACAGAACTCCAACCCTTCTCTCAACTTGTTTATCTTGGTCATGATCTGTGGCATTGTATGTTCCCTTTTAAAGCTCACTTCTTTTCTGAAGTATGTGTTTCATTTTCTGCATCATCCATTTTGGCATTCACTTCATAATTTTCTCTACAGTCTCAAGTACTCCATTGTGTAGCTGTACCACAATTTGTAAATTCATTCTTCCATTGAGGGGCATCTAGGTTGTTTCCAGGTTCTTACTATTATGAATAATGCTGCTATGAACATAGTTGAGTGAATGCTTTTGGGGTGTGAATGTGCATCTTTAGGGTACATGCCCGATAGTGAGTGGTATTGCTGGGTCCTTGGGGAGATTGATTCTCACTTTTGTGAGAAACTGCCATACTGCATTCCAGGGTGGCTGAACAAGCTTACACTCCCACCAACAATGGAGGAGTGTTCCCCTTGTTCCACATCCTCTCCAACATAGGCTGTCACCTGTGTTTTTAATCTTAGCCATTCTGACAGGTATCAGGTGGTATGTCAAAGATGTTTTGACTTGCATTTCTCTGATGGCTAAAGATTTTGACTACTTTTTCAAGTGCCTTTTGGCCATTTGTAATTCTTCTGCTGAGAATTCCCTTTTTACTTCTGAACCCCATTTTTTTGTTTGATTACTCAAGGTTTGGGGCTCTAGTTTTTGGAATTATCTCTCTATTTTAGAGATCAGTCCTCTATCACTTGTAGGGTTGGTGAAAATCTTTTCCCATTCTGTAGGCTGTCATTTTGTCCTATTGACTATGCCCTTGGCTTTACAGAAGCTTCTCAATTTCAGGAGGTTCCAATTATTGATCATTGTTCTTAGTGTCTGTGCTACTGGTGCTATTATTTAGGAAGCGGTCACCTGTGCCAATTTGTTGGACAGTATTTCCCACTTTCTTTTCTATCAAGTTCAGTGTGGCTGGCTTTATGTTGAGGTCTCTGATCCACCTGGATTTGAGTTTTTATGCAGGGTTTGGATCTATTTGCATTTTTCTACACACTGCCATCTAGCTATGCAAACACCATTTGTTAAAGATACTATCTTATTTTCATTGAATATTTTAGGCCTCTTTGTCAAAGATCAGGTGTTCATAGGTTTTTGGGTTAATGTTAAAGTCTTCAATCTGATTTCATTGATCCACAAGTCTGCTTTTCTGCCAGTACCAGACTGTTTTTATTACTGTAGCTCTATATTATAATTTGAAGTCGGGGATGGTGATGCCTCCTGAGGTTCTTTTGTTGAGCAAAATTGTTTTGGCTATCCTGGCTTTCCTGTTACTCCAAATGAACTTGTTGTTTTAAGGTCTGTAAAAAATTGTGTTATGATTTTGATAGGAATTGCATTGAATCTATAGATTGCTTTTGGTAGGATTGCCATTTTCACTATGCTGATGCTACCTATCCAGGAACATGGGCAATCTTTCCATTTTCTGATATCCTCTTCAATTTCTTTCTTCAGTGATTTAAAGTTCTTTTTCAAATAGATCTGTTACGTTTTTGTTTATAGTTACACCAAGGTATTTAATGAGGGGTATTCTTTATGGTGTCAGTCTCTTTATTCACTTTCATAAATATTTTACTATTTTTTTCTTGCCTTTTTGTTTAGGCAATATTCTTTCTTCTACCATTCATTCCTAATGAAAGTTGCTGAGTACTACTTGCTCTAAATTTCTGTGCCTTTCTAGCATTTAAGATGTAAAAGTACTTCTGAGATTGTAGGGGAGATGATTAAATGATAAGAGCACTTGCTATGTTGGCATGAAATATAGGTTCAGATTCCCAGTATCTACATAGAAGTGGATAATGGCTGCATCAGGTGTGCTCTCACTGGGGCAGGGCAGAGGCATATGGATCATGGAACCTCATTGTCTGTCTCACTTGGGAGAATGAGATTGCTGAAACATTAAGCTTCAAGTTCAGGAAGAAAGCCTATATCAAGGGAATAAGATATAGAAGGATAGAGGAGGGCATTTGATATGTTTCTCTGTCCTCAACACCCATCCCTGCACACTCCCATCCACAGAGATACAACCTACCAACACAGGGGCTGTAAAAACCTAAAGATTAATAGTAGTAGATGGCTCTGCAATCATGTTATGTAACCATGCATTGAGCCAGGGTGACCACTGGTCTTTGCTTATATACAACTTTTCAGTCCAAGAAGCTTCTGGGAAGATCGCTCAATAGTTTAAGGACCTACTGAGCAGATGTGAAAACTAGAGCTCATGTCCACAGATCCCACATAAACTCTGGATGAGTATAGCAGCCAATCAATAGTTCCAATGTTCAAAAAGTAGAGACCATGAATCTCTAGGCCAAGAAGAGTAGCTAAAATAGCTATACCTGCTAACTCTGAGTTCAACTAATAAACCAAGAAAAATAATCAATGAAGATTCTCATTGCCAGTCTTGGGTTTCCACATAAACAACCTACACATGTACCTAAATCTACATATATAAACACACACACAGAGACACATGAAATAAATAATAAAATACCATGTGTCTTTGGAAAATTGTAAAAGTTTTCAATGTGGAAATCAAAACCAACTACTCAAGCTAAACTGAAATAAAAAGTTAATTTCTTCCTGATGTTACTATCCATATTGTAAGTAAACTCTACTCTTTTACAGATCTCTCATTTAGAAACTTAAACTCTAGCAGAAGTTATCCAAATATATCAGTGAAGTCCTTTGTTTCCTATTTTTTTGTCTCATTCTATATATTTTAGGTTGCCTTCTGGAGATCATTTCCCTACAAATGATACCCGATCTGAAAACTGGCCTCATAGATGTCAACATCTCAGTTTTATTCCTGTGCATTAACTGTGTCTATCAAAGACAAGATGAAAAAGAAGAGAATTAAGAGTATTTACTTAGACCTCTTCTTACTTAACATAAAAATGCAAAACTATATTGTAACAACCTTAAGACATTCCTTAGGAAATGTATCTATCTTGTAGCAGCAATTTTGTAGCGTCATGATAACTTTTCCCCTTCTTCATACCATTGGGTTTGAGTGACATGACCATCCTATTACTACTAACAATAACGTTCTCCATCATTAGTCATCATTGACACTAGATGTTCCCTGATGACTATAAGTAGTCCTTTCATTTAAGTTAATTTCCATTTAAGTGTGTTATCTTCCTCCTTTTGAGGCATCAATTTTATTTAGCATGCTCAATATTCTATTTTATCTATAGTTCTATTAAGGTTTCTGTTGCTATGACCAACAGCAATGACCAAAAGCAACTTTGGAAGGAAAGAGTTTATTTTTACCATGTAGCTTTTAGTCCAGGAAGGTAAGTTAGGGCAGGAACTCAAAGCAGAAATCTGCGAGCAGAAATTGAATAGAAAAAACTCTGGAAGAGGTCTGTTTGCTGTCTTTCTCCCCAGAATCACATTCAGCAATCTTTATTGTACTTCCCAGAATGACCTGCCCAGTGGTGGCCCTGCTCATGGTAGCTGTGACATCCCATAGCAGCCATTAATTGACAAAATGCACCACAAGCTCGCTGACAGACAGTATATTTTCTTCAAGTGTGGTATTTAATCATCTGCAGTTCCTACTATCAGATGGCTCTATCTTGTGTCCTGTTGATCAAGAAACTAAGCAACACACCTACATAATCTAAAAATGAAGATTTGTTGGAAATGAGTAAACAAAATATAAAAGCTTCAAAACCAACAATCAACAACCTGAACAACATGAACCTGACTAAGTCATAAGACTTACAACTCTGTTCCCTGTCTTTCCTTTGGCCTTCATGAGACCATACTGGGGACCTTTCAAAGTTACATTCCTTCTAGTTACAATAGCCTTTCTTATTTTTTTAAGTATAACTAAAAAACCATAAATCAAAATTTGGTTATAATTTATATTTATTTGAAAAGTTAAGCAATATGTCTTTTCTTTTTTCACATCCCTTAAGAGTGCTTCAAACATACGCAGATGAATATGAAAATAACACAGTGTTCGTTAATAGCTACAAAGTTGTGGAAGTACTTTTTGTTTTACTTAGTGAGCAAATACAGAGGAAGGGTGGATTGCAGATGAGGTGGAGGGGAGATGGGTGAAGGGATTAGGGGGAGATGGAAAAGGAGACCTGTTGTCAGAATGTAAAATAAATAAATTACATTTTAAAAAAGAGACTGTTGCAACCCTAAATGACCAGGTATATTACATCCCCTTCCACCAAGACTCAGGGAACATAGGGAATAGGTATCAGACAAATTCTGCTTAGTATTATAATAAAAACCCGGAGACAGATATTGGTGGAAGGTTGGAATATTAGAGAGATAAAGAGCAAACCACAGCCAATTCTCACCCAGTGTACTCCTCAGGCTGGATAGGGTAAGTCCTTCAGACTTCAGGGATCCTCAGTCTGCCTGGTTGCTCACATAGAATCTGAAATTCCCCTCTTACCTTATATCTCTTTTCCTACCCAGTTATTTGGCCTCCTGGTTCAACTCTCCTAGAGCTACACTTAAAGGTGTGGGCAACCACAGACTGACTGTTAAGCCTTGAGCTCACAGAGATCAAGCTGGATCTCTGTCTCTGGAGAGTAACGGGAATAAAGATGTGGATCACCACTCCCAATATTCAGAGTTTGGCTCTGTGGTATTGTCCTCTGATATTTTAGACTATTTTTTATTAAATATACAATATATCACCACAAAGAGGAAATGAAAAGAATGTAAGGCCAAGAGGTAGTGGATATCTGTAGCAAACAGCATTTGATGAACACATTGGCACAGCCGAACACAAGAACTCACAGCAGCTGAGTCAGCAAGCACAAAACTTGAACAGGCTCAAATCAGCCAAAATCCAAGCCAGGACAGGGAGGAGCTCATGAGTTCCACTCTTAGCCAGGGAGCTATTGGAAACTGGCAGCTGCTAGCAGGCTAAAAGTTAGTTTTCAGCAGGGATGCAGCCCTAGAACAGCTTTCTGTGCTCCAGTAGAAGATCCTGCAGCACTGGGTGAACTCAAACAGTTTTAAAGAAGAAGAAAAATAAAAGAAAATCAACAAACAAAGTAGGGATTAAAAAGGTGGAAAGAAAGGGAAAAGTGAGCAAATTTATCAAAACATGTCATATGCAACTATAAAATTTTCAAACAAAAAATGAAATTGAAAAATGTTCTAAAGGAAAAGGAATGTTTGAGAAACACATCATCAACTATTTCTACTTGCAATTCTGTTTCATCTAAGAAAGTATTTGTGAATCTAGGTACATAAAGTACATAGGTGAATAAAATAGAAACTCAAAGTAAATAGTCACTAGTGGTAAATCATAAAGAATTTATCATTAAAAAAACTTGGTATACATCTAAACTTAGCATTTATTAAAGATAAAGTCTAGTTTTTCATGCTAAAAAGATGGATATTCTCATTTATATTAATATCAAGACTTAAATCTTAGATAAATATTTGTTTAATAATGCAGGATATAAAATAGCTTCAGTATTTTTTTACAGAGTTGACTAATATTTGACTTATACTTGTCAATACTGAGAATTCTTTGCACACTCAATATGAAATAGCAGGAGTGTGTTTAGAGCCATTTGAGAAATTTTTGGAAATTCTGTCTTCAGCTCAAGCCCAAATTTATTGAATAACTTTTTTAATAAACTCATGATAGCATCTCAAACAGAAGATTTTAAAATAGAGTATTTTAACTATAGAATCCAAAGATGTACTGATTTGCTGCTTAGATGTTGAGGAATTATAATAAGACAGTATTAAAAGTTTGATTTCTATGAGTAAGTCATTGTTTTTGTAAGAACAGAAATTTTTGTATATAGAGCAAAAATACCACAGTTTATAAAATACAATAGTTTTACATCTGAGCCAGGTTATTTCAGGCAATAGTCAAAGGCATTGGATAAAGTAATAACATAGTTGATGCCAAAGCTCAGAGAACCAAGAATCAAGACTGTTGTGTATTCTGCAATACAACACGGGCTAGCACTGCCAGAAATAACCTCAGATGCATTGTGGATTTTTTAAAACTAATTTTAAGTTGTTTGCTGACCATGTTTTTGTAACCCTCACAAAAATTTTTTTGCCAAGCTTTTTACATCCCCCACATTCAATGGTGTGGCTCCACAGGAGATAATGACCAACAATTTCAGAAGCCATATGTTAGAGCACAGGAGAGCAAAGCTATGTAAACTTCATCCTTTTTGTCATGAGAAAAATAGAAGGAAAAAGACCTGTTTCTCACACTAAATATACTGTGTCATATGTGCCAGGGATTATAGTTGCCAGTTCACCCATAAACCTAAGCTGGAGAAGAAATTTTCTTCCTAGGTCAACAATAGACATAAGCACAAATCAAAAGATGGAGACATCTTGAAATCACTGAATTAGTGAATCAAGATATTCATCATCTTTATCTGTTGATAGCACAGTAGTGCCACTTTCACTACACACTTAGCACCATGCCTTCAAAGTCATAACAAGGTCATACACTGAAACCAGTTTAATACTGACTCTTACTACAAGAGCTTAAATTTAAGACTGATGCATCCCCATTCTGGGTTGCTTTTTTTTTTTGAGCTTTGACTCTAGTTTTCCCACTTAGAATTAAAACCCTAAGTAAATTACTTAACATTTCTAGGAATTAGTTTCATCTGTAAAGTGGTGATGATGACAATATCTGCTACAGCATGGTAAATATTACTGGTTCCAACAGTACCTGAATATAGTAAACAGAAGTTACATTCACAGACACATCCATGATGATGATGATGATGATGATGATGATGATGATGATGATGGATAGACAGATGATAGATACATGCATACATACATACATACACACATACACACACATAAATACATACATACATACACACACATAAATACATACATACATACACACACATAAATACATACATACATACATACATACATATATACATACATACATACATAATACATACAATGACAGATGGATGAATGGGTGCACACACAGAGTTTTCATTACCACTAGTAGTATGATCAGATCCCTTGCAATTAGTAAATAATGGCACCTTAAACTAATTTCATCAATTTTTACTTTGGGAGTAAATTTAGGTAAAAACTACTTACATAATTTTGTTCTGCCTGAGTACACTTGTGTTATACTGTACCAGAGCTGGTATAAGAGTAGAAGGAGAAACATTTAAGGCCATAAAGTTCAGAACCTGGATAATTTTTGATGTTTTATGCCCATTATCAATGATGTTCAATAAATTATTTGGTTTTTTTTTGTTTTTTTTTTTGTTTTTTTTTATGACTTTATAAAATTAGGTCAACTATCTTGACATTTTATTTTTATTTATTTATTTTTTTTAAAAAAAAATGTCGAAGAGTTAACAATAACTATACAGAGGATAATAATCATAAGCATGGCTTATCAAGGGTGGAAATGCAAATAATTATTTGTAAATATATCTGAAAAATATGGAATATTCTCACACTATAACTGATATAACTACATATTGAAGTATTTATAAAATAACTATTTCTGAAATGTACCTACTTTTTCCATGAAATCTCTTGATACTATTTTCAATTGCAATGTGCTTGCTCATACAAGAGTCGAGGAACAATAACCCCCAGAAGAACTAATGTACAAACTGCAGTATTGTTTTTAATTTTCTTCTCTCTTTTCAACAATCCCCACCATGGTATGAAAGGAGAATTGAGGCCATTGTGCACTGCTCTTTTTCCAACACTGCCTGATCTCGAGAAGGTGATCAATTGCAAAAGGTTGTACAATTTGAGCTTGGAATTGTGCTATATACAGGGAAACTCTGTCTTGGGAGGGATTCTATTTCATAGGCCTGATGGTTTGCTTACGAGATAAAAGACATGTATAACCTACAAATGACTGGAAAATGAGAGAAGCAGATGTAAAATGGAGACCTGACCTTTCCAAAGGACAATATCTTAAAACTTGAGAATCTGGAAACCATTTCAAAAGATTGTAGGTGAACACTGTAGCCTCAGAGGAGAAGTACATAGAATTACATAGAGCACTCTAGTTATGTTACAATCGCTCAGGGAACAATTCCATTTCATTCTATTTTCCTGGACATTTATAGATAAGGTTTAATATTACAAGATTTATAGAATACAGTATAGCATGAAATAAACTGCAAGCAAGAGAGATAAAACTACTTTGGGCTCCCCATGTGCCGTGGAGTGATGCATGTAGTATGTGTAAGATCAGTATTAAACTATCAATTTGATTCATAGCACCATGGCAAATAAGGTCAAATTAACCTAATAGCTGATGTATAAAATGGCTCCTAAACTAAAGTTGCTTTTGTGAATTTCCCTAGATTCATAGCAATAAATCAGATCTCTGTGGTCCTGTTAAAGACTTTTAGAATATCTAAAGTTCTTGGCTACATATCCAATGATAACTAAATCCATACATAAACAATATAGTATTGAATGCTCAGACCAAAGCTGAATGTTACTATATATGCTTGTGATCTGTGGATTCAGAAGATGAAGGCAAGATTATTGAGAAGTAAAGGCCAGCTTGGTCTATCTAGTGAGAGTCTAAAGTTTAGCACTTGGTTAGGGTTAGGGTTAGGGTTAGGGTTAGGGTTAGGGTTAGGGTTAGGGTTAGGCTTCTTCTTATCTGTTAAAAATATTGCTGCCCTTGAACATGAGCAACCACTTTCTCTTACTGCAAGAGGATTTTCTTTGTTCTCAGCCTTAGCCAGTTTGGTTCATGTTGGATTTAGCATCATTAGACACATTCTAACATATGTTAGAAAATGTAATATAACACTAAAGCTGTGGATGTCTTTTCTCATATTTGGTTGGATTTTCACATTCTTTCCTTAAGTGAGTCCTTTGCCTCATTTTCTTGCTGTTTTCTGTCTAGAATTCACACACATTGGTATAATTAACAATATCCATAGCATTTAACCCCTTCAGTTCTCTTTACTCTTCACTGTCTTACTTCATATTGACCCTGTGATTCCAATAACCTATCTTTGGAGTCAGTGATCTCTTTCATCAGTGTGATGCCCTGCTGTTAAAAACTACTTATAAAATCTTCATTTACTTATGTAACTAAAATTTATAAATTGGACATTTCCAAAAATAATTGCAAATTTAGAGAAAATTAATTGTAAGTTGAATATTAACCACACCACCCAGACTGACTTATGTGCCTAAAGAATGAATCCTTATTGGTGACACAGTTTTGAACAAAGCTGTGGGATTGTGTTGCTAGAGATAGGTCTTATGTTTCTGATTCTGTCCTGCACACTCTGCTAACTTGTCTGGATTCATAATGTGAGCAGTTGCTCCTATTACTGGAGTACTCCTGTTTGCCATGCCTTTTTTACCATGATGGAGTAAAACACCCAAAAACCTTGGCCTAAAACAAACCCTACCTGTTTAAATTTACTCATGTCAGGAATTTAGTCACAGCAATGAGAGAAAAGTAACTAATAAAAATATTAGGAGGAGTAGAGCACTTGCCATGTTTAAATTGGACCATGTGTCTCACAGACCTTCAAATCTTGTTTTCATAAAAAAAAATGTGGGAAAGTATGGAGCTATGGTCTAACATGATCCTAGAACACGAAAATCAGAGTTCACAGAACAATTCTGGTGAAAGCTGAAATGACCAAAATGATGAGGTAAAGGTAGACAGCAAAGACTGTGCCCATGATGCACCAAAATAAAAACAAGGGCTTTATGGGGAACTAGACTACTGGCCATTTATGAGACATTCTAGCAAGAAATCTAGCACTGATTCATACTGTCTTTGCAATTTAATTGCAGTATTATGGTTGAACCTGGAATCTCACACGTGTTGTGACTCAATACTGAGTATTCTCCCCAGCTGTCTTTGAAATTTGGGTGAGATTAAATTCACAATAAATGGACAATTTAGTTGGCGAGGAAAAGTCAACATATTACAGCATTGTGATTTTGGTACGGCTGCTAAAGGATGCATTTAGTGGATAGTAAGAATTCAAATAAAAGGATGCGATAAAACTGTGCAAAAATGCAGATTAATGAAAGAACTAATATTTGAGGTAAAGCAGCAAAGTAGATAAACACCATTCAAAAGAAATCGTAGTTTTCCCTGGTGCTATGGAAACCTTCAAGAACCCACAAGATGATCCTGGCTAGGACCCCAAGCAATAGTGGAGAGGGTGCTTAAGTAGCACTTTCCCTATAATCAAATTACCACCCTAATTGTCACTTTAGAATGTACATCCAGCAATGAATGGAGGCAGAATCAGGGATCCCTATCTAAGCATCAGATCAAGATTCAGGTCCAGTTGAAGAGAGAGAGATGTAAGAGTATATGAGCAATGTAATCAGGATCATCAGGAGGAGACCCACAGAGATGGCTGACTCAAGCTATTGGGAGCTCACTGAATCAGAAATAATCACTGAGGAACCTTCATGGAAAGAAACTAAACCCTCCAAAGGTAGATGTCAGTCAAATGGCATGAGCAGTTTGTGAAGCCTCTTATAGTAGGATCAGAGAATGTTCCTAGTGCATGAGCTGACATCTCAGAGCCCATCCCCTACAGAGGACACCTAAACCAGACTTGATATTGAGATAGATGAGTGACTTGGAGCTACCTCAACTGGATACACCAGACTGAACTGACTGACCTTGGGACTCCTTGCCCTCCTTGGGTAATGGATGGGGGATGGCGTGGGGGATGGCTGAGGGAGAACTGGGAGCGGCTGGGAGAAGGAAAGGGAGTAGGAGCAGTGGTAGGTATGAAAGAAACCTTTTAAAAGTTTTAGTAAAAGAAATAGCAGTTTTCATTGAGGTGATAGGAAGGTTATCTTGAGATCATGATGCTACCAATTACAGGCTCCAAGGCACAAAATTATAAAGTCATTTCAAAACACTTTACTTTAAAAAAAAAAAAAGGGAGTACTCTGAGAGCATAAAGCATCAGGGGAGTTTGTACCTGGTTCAAACATCATCTACAGAAAGAAGTTTCTCAGTATAACAAGGCCAACACTCAGTCACCTGAAGCTATGGTTGGAAGAGAAACAGATATGTGTCCAACTGGCAAACACTGATAGACTTTGCATTACATGCCTAATACTGTGTTTTCTAGAATCTTAAATAGAAGAAGAATCGGGTCATGGAGACTTTCATCAAGTTTTCTAGGAAGAAAAAAAATCAGACCAGCCCTGAGAAACCCCTGTTGTCTAATATTTTGTTGAAACAGAGAAGCCAGAATACTAGAAATGACAGGAAAGTGAACACTTGATATCGAAAGCTGTAAATGACTAGCAAACTCCCAAGAGAGTAAAATATGGAATATAGACAGCAAGGCAGAAATAACCATGCCCACTGGGACCACATCAAGTAGCCCAGATGCTTGCATCTTTGATGTTTTTCTTGATGGGTTTGGTCTCCCTTTGATCCAGTCTTCACATGTTGTTCTTGTTCCTCTACTTTGCCTTTGTATGGTATGAATATTAATTCTGTGGCATTTTATATTGAAGTTATACAACTTGATTTTAAGTACAAGCTCGAAGATCCTTCAGGTCCAGATTCATGCCTCCCTTGCTAATCTAACCACTCAGTTTTCATGTCAATCTCATGCTTCATCTGAACCAAGCTTCTTCCCTTCTCTGCAAGAGTCTTGAATCCTGAGGCTTCCTCTTCTTATTTTTCTGTCTGTCTCTGGAAAGCTTCTCTTGCCTGTTTTCTTACATGTACCTGCTCTGTCATTTGTTATTTAAAATGTATTTTTAAACAGTGTTGAGACTGTTAATATTGTAAGCACAGTTAAAGTTGAATTGTATTTACATTGTGGGACTGCTATTAGCCTTTGGGGGCTAACAGTGGAATACTATGATCTGAATGTAAAATACATCCCCCAGGCTCACACAGTTCAACAACTGACCCCTAACTGGTAGTACTATTTTGAGTTGTTGTGGAATCTTATTTTTGGAAGACATTTCAAAGGAAAATGTTTTATCTGGCGCTAAAGAATCATACCAAGCTTGTGAAGACCCGTTTTATATAAAAAATCGAGTTTATATTCCTGGAAAGCTTAACAGTTTCACTGGAATGGTTTCAAACTGTGCATTGTCTAAATGAGGGGTGTAATTACTTTCACAAAATAAAAATAAGAAGAAGACCATTATCACAAAGTACTTAATTATTCTTTCTTCCTTGTTTGGTTTACCACAATATCTCAAGGTAAATGACCAATTTACAGAAAAATGTAAATTTTGAGCTTTTGATAAAATAAGACAAGTGTTACTCACCTAGCGCTCACCTAGTTTTCTTCTTCCTCCCGAGTCATACAGAGGATACATAGCAACACAACCCAATAAAGAGTAATTGCAAAGAGTGCTCCTATATAGTTATAGAGAGGCTCTAAGATAAATTAATGCATGTTTAAATTGAATGCAATATATATTTATCTTTGTATATACATATGTATATACATATATAAAAGAGCACATAAGTCTCTGGTGACATTATATAGAGGCACTGAAACTGATACTGAATCATAGAGCTGGCTGTGAACTGCTTAGCAACAGAAGAAATTCTAAATTAAATTTGATATGCAGCAATAATTCAAAAACAATTTTTAAAAGACATATAAGATTGTCAAGTTCCCCACACTTTCTAAATGATTTTACTGTTTATAAACAAAATGCCACAGTTTTTTAATAGTCAATATTTTCAAAAATTAAATCAGTTCTATTAATTAGAGCCATGACATTCTGACAAATCAATGAGTGGTAGAATGTTTTGAATGGCAAGCTCCATAGCCGTGAATCTTACATGAGCACACACATGTGTCCACATCATTCAAAAGAACAAGAATTTGAATAGAGGCCTGTTTGACACTGCATTTTTGGATTTATGTCATCCTCTATAATTCTCTTTTATTTCAATCCCCTTGACTTTCTTAATTCCTTGTTCCATTTCATTCTTCATAAAAATTTTTAATTAGATATCACAGTAAATAGCTTTTCTAAAAATAAACATTCTGCTATCAAATATTATTTATTTGGTCATAATTATGTTAAAAAATGGCTTGTATTTTTTTCATGGCACCAAGATAGTAACTTTTAAAATGTGAATCACCGGTTCCGCCACCGGGACCTGTGCTCTCGGTGGCGTCCCAGCTCACTCTGGAGCAGGGGCAGCTGAACTCTGCACCTGGCCACACCCGCAGCTCCTGCTGCTCAGGGAATCTACTAGGAGCCCTACTGCGACCCTGAACTGAGTGAACTGAGCAAACTAACTGCAGGGGTCTCTGAGGGGCGGATTCCAACCCTGACCAGAGGTGAGGAGGGCTCGGCGGGCCTCAGCGCCTGTATCCTGGCCTGGGAGGGAGAGTTGACCTCACACTGCTTCCGGTTCCGCCACCGGGACCTGTGCTCTCTGTGGCGTCCCAGCGCACTCTGGAGCAGGGGCAGCTGAACTCTGCACCTGGCCACACCCGCAGCTCCTGCTGCTCAGGGAATCTAC
>PVIH01016517.1:0-36367 GCA_004025045.1 Sigmodon hispidus
TCTATCTATCTATCTATCTATCTATCTATCATTTACCTATTCTCTCCCTCTCTCTGGAAAACAAACAGGCAAACAAACAAACAAAAGAAAAAAAAAACCCTGGTGAATTTAAAAAGTAACAGCAATAAGAGCAGAAACACATATACACATACCATATAAAAATTCAAAAGGAGAAACCATAATATAAGAGTGAAATATCAGTAAGACAAAAAAAGGGCGAAGAAATAGAAGAGAACATGAAATTTTTAATAATCTACACTAAAATTTCTCTTCATATATATATATTACTTTCGATGGCTTTAAAAAATCATCTCTCATTCCTCAAAACAAACAAACAAACAAACAAATAAATAAATAAATAAAATTTATACTGAGCAATGGAAGTCTATAGGACATAATAAAAGTCTATGTATTCCTTTGCCTGTCATACATTTCAAAGCGCTAGCCCAGGCAATATCTACAACCTGAGGAATAACTAACAAGAATGGCTTCTATGAGAGATGGCACTGCATGTGTAGTAGACATCCTCAAGGACTACTCAATAAGTGGAAGCATAGGAAATACCGGGATGACAGAGAGGCACTTACAGAGTGATGGGCCAAACTTTCTGGTGATGGGAATCCAGTGAATTTGCTATTATAATTAAGATTTATTGAAAAGAAAAGAGTGGAAAGGAAGTAAAAAAAAATCACACATTCATTTGTTTCTTCTCTCATTAACCAAGACAACAGAGACATCAAGAGAAACACCCATTTCTTTTCCTATAAATCAGCTATGACAAAGGAGTTTTTGCTTCAAAATTCTCCATGTCATATTATTCTTCTATCATAGTCAAAGTGGCTTAACCTTCAGACTTCATATTCAACTAAATTAATACAGTGAAATATTCTACTCCTAAATATAATCCTTTCCCAGTAACTAGTAAGTTATCTGACTGTTTCATCCCTAGATAAATACATAATGTGGAAAAGAATAGACAATGGTTCATATATTATCAACATTCAAATTTGTCTTAAATATGGCAGTATCAAGGAAATGTGTTCCAGGAAAATGCTTCCCTAAATATGTAGTAATTTCCTCTTCTTATAGGAAAACAACTTTATTTCACTCAAGTAGTTAATGATTTTATTGAATAAATGACTATTGAGAAATATATGCAACATTCACACTTTCTTTTTTTTTCTCAAATATCGTTTAAATAATCCATGGGAAACTAAAGTTTCAATTTAAATTATGATTCTCTTAAAGATAAAAGATATTTAGAAGAATAAAAGATTTTATAAAGAATTTAAAATTTGAATAATTTATTCACTAGTCTTAATATATATAACCAAGTATTTCCAGCTATGTAGTCTCTCCATGAGTCCATCTTAGGTCTACCTGCCTATCAACCAACAGACACACTATAGGAAAGACTAAAAAATTACAAAGCAAAAGTTGTCATGGAAGTTAATTATCAAATAAACATACAAAATTTCAAAACTTGCATTTTGATAACTTCTCCTAAAATAAATATGTCAAATAGAAGACTCAAAATCTCCATTGTACATGGAGCTTGATTTCTCCTTAGCTCTAAGAACACTCTTTTTTCTTTTTTTTTTTTTTTTTACTGCCTCTTGCTAGTTTTCTGTCTTCTGTTTATTCACTTGTTTGCCACCCCATCTGAAAACTCTCATTTCTATCATCTTCTCCTTTTTCAGGTACCCATGCCCCACTACATATGCCTTTCCACTTCATATGTGCACAGAGAGGCAATGCCTGGCATAGTTTATGCCAGAGATTCTCCTCCCAACACAGCCACACAAGAACTACTACTTTAGTGAGTAACTACCTCCAGGAGACTGTAAAAAAGCTGCATAAATGAACTCACATAAAACACTTACAATGCTACTGCCTATACAAATTATACCCCACTTTATTTATACAGACATTAAGTCTAGTGTGGTAATTGTCATCTTTTGTTTGGAGCTAAACAGATGTGAATTAGCCTTAAAACTCCAGTATGTAATCAGCGACATGTCCTTTAGCAAATTACAATTCTAAAACAAAATAAGTTAGGATAATGAATTAGACAAAATTTTATTTCCATGCTTGGATGCATACCACGTAATGCATACCAGCATATGGAAATTCTACAATCAACAAACAACCCCCAGATTCTGTTAACAGAGAATGTCCCCATCACACTGGCCTATACCTGTTTCTTTAAGAAAGGATCTTTTGTATAAATTGACAATCACATTGTCTTCCTTTAGTGTTACCTTCACAGCATGTCCTCTTTATGATCACTCAAACTTAACATTTTAAAAGACAAGTTTCTCACATCACAATCATAGTCAGGATCTTTTGAGGTGTCACACGCCTCACATCTATACTCTGCTTCTCTGAGTTCCAGCTCAAGATCAATCAGTTTGCCTTCTTTGCTTTGCTTTATTTGACTTGTGTCCTAGTTTCTGTTAACTTGATATAGTTGGGGAGTGGGAACCTCACTGAGGAATTGCCATCAGATTGGCACATGGTCATCTCCATAAAGAAGGTCTTTGCTGTTAACTGATGTGGGGGTGCCAAGCCTATAGTCGGTGATACAGTGCTAAGACAGGAGAAACTGGGATGTTAAGAAAGGTAACTGAGCCAGCCTGAATGAGCAAGCTAGTAGGTAGTGTCCCTCCTGTACAGTCCGTGTTTCCTGAGGTTTGTGCCTCCAGTTTCCTGCTTTCCCTTGATGATGGATATAACGGACTATAAACTGTAAGAAAAGTAAATCTTTTCCACTCCAAGTTTACTTTGGTCAAAGCATTTTTGTCTTAATACAGCAGGAACACTTATCACCATGAGTGTGGTGTTGTGACAGACCTGACTAACTTAGTTTGGGGAGGATCATAGAAGTGCTTGGAAATTTGAACTGAAAAAGCCATTGAGTGCTCAGAGCTTAAAGGTTTGCAGACCCTTAGAAAATAATGCTGGGAGGAATGGGACCATGGACCTCATGGAGGTGAGACTTGCAGGGTTTCAGAAGGGCACACACTCCATCAGAACATCTCAAGAGATAGCTCAAATTCTATCAGCATTCCTCATGTTATTTTTCAAACTCTATCAGTACAGCCCATGTGATGTTTTATACTAAGAATTTACAGAAGTGAAATATTTGCTTTATTAGGATCAATTTTTACTGTTTAGTTTTGACTAGTAAAATTATCTACAATTTATAAGATCCCAACATCAATTTGAAGATATTTTCTGGGAAGTATCTCCTAAGGATAAGTACATAGATCAGTGGTGGTAGGTAGACAAGCCTGCAGATGAAGAAAGCTGTGCTTGATTATATCTTAGAGTCACACAGTGCTGGCATTTTATCACAGCAACAAAAATCTACTTAGAACTTGATTGTCACTTGTCCACACATACTTTTAGTATTTCTAAATTTTCTCTGTTGTGTCAACTTCTTGTTAGTTTTCTTTAAGAATCATGTATTTACATCCTCAGCTGCAAAGTGATCACCTTTGTTATGGAGGATGGAAAGCCTTTCAGAGGCAAACTATGCTTCTATAAAGAAGGCTGGCAGTTCCAGCAAACAACTGAAGCCATGGACAGTTAAGTCGGCTTCTATGTGACACTGCAATTACTGACCTTTCAGTCTTTAACTGTCAAGACTCCACTAGTGTAAGAGACACACTTCTTTATGTTTTTTTATCAGATGCTGATACCACAGACTGGGCAACTTATAAACAATAGACGTGTGCATAATGAGACATCATAGTCTAGAGATCCACACAAACATCTAAAAATACTTATATTTTATGCCCATTCCACCTTTTTCTCATAGCTCTATAGAGTAACGCCCAGCTTTATAAAATAACATTTCATAAATACCCTATGTTAAGGTATTGTTTGGTAGAGCCACTGAGGACAGCCACAAACCTGTAGTACAAAATTAAATCTTTAGTCCATATTTGCCATAAAAATATATATTTCCATATAGTAAGTCAAATCCTTCTGTAATTTAGAATGGCTGTTAAAAAGCAACATATGGCTAGTTTATGTTGTCTTATTTAAAATCATTTAGCTCACTGTGGAGTTCAATGAGCAGTATATCAACTAAATACCAAGCCATCCTGTGTTTACCTAGTATTAGCATATGGTGTCAATAAACATCAAGTTATCATAATAAATATAGAATTATGAAATTCATCTAACAAAAGAAGGATACAAACAATTCTCATCTCCATTCCTGCTATCTCTCAGGACCATCTGTCTGATTATTAGAACATTTTCATTACATTAACTCCCTCTGCCACTGCACACAAAGATCTGAATTCATACTGAGGATAAAAGGAAACCAGATATCATTCACTAATCATGACCATAATCTTTCTTTGAGAAGGTCAATGTGGTTCAAAGATGTTTCTATTGCATAAATAGTAATTGTCAAATTTATCTCACAAGGTAAATAATTATAGAGGGCCTCCCATTTGACATTCAGCAGAACTGTAGGATCTTTGAGAACCATTTCCTATTCTAATGACTCTATAATCATTTCAATTTCATGCTCAGCAATAATACTTCTACAAATTTTATGTAGTTACACATAGAATTACATATACACTCATTATTCATTTGTATATATTATGACTTAGCTACATTTTTTATTTCTCCACTATAGTATTTTATTTTTCTATAGCAAATTTTTGTGGAAGATAATTAAAAGATAAGTCTATTTAAATTCAGTTTTAAATAATCCCTCTTTCAGTAAAGGTAGAATTCACAGAACTACCAGTATCTTGTGTTATTTTCATTAATATAACACATTTTTCTCCAAAGACTCAGGACAGTTTGCTTTACTAGTAAATATTAATATATAAACACAGTTGAGTCTTTTTCTGGTTAGCAGAAGTCATTAATTATTACATAGGAACGAACTACAACCATTTTCCAAATGCACCATAGACTTGGACCAGGTTACTCAGGACTAAGAAGACAAAAGTTACTTCTTAGATTTCAATAACCAGTCTTACCTTTTGTATGTGTGATCAAAACATAAAGAGTGAAGCTCCCCACAGAGCACGAGAGTAGTGCTAATGGGAAGTATATCAACATGGATGTGAAGGCAACTTTCCAATTCTGAGTAAAAGCATTTTTGTCTCTCATGTTCTGAAGGACTAAAGGAATGGAGGTGAGATAAAAAAATGCAAATGTATCATCAAGACTGATTTTTGTTTTCTAGAAATGTTCAGCTAAAAGCTGCACTCTAGATAGCTTTGTGTTCCACTCTGGATAGGTTCATGTTCCAGTTCCTTTATATCAAATGAACCTTCATGCACACTCCTACTTTCTTTCTGGGTAGGAAAATTAGAGCTTGTGAAAATCCAGGTGAACATCCACCTCACTGGCTGTCATTAGTCCTTTGTGATGTTATGTAGTAGGTCCAAGTGTCATGTAGGATGTGATGAAGAATAACTACTGAGTCAACACTTTTCAAGAAATGTGCAGAATGAGTAATTCTGGTTTAGAAAGCAAAATGACCAACCAGGTGGTAATCACAGTGTTTTTCCTTCTAATAGCTAGAAACTGATATCATTCTTCAGAAAGAACTTAAAATTATTTTTATGATCTAAGTAGTGAATCATTTCAGTCACAAAGCTCTTTTCGTCTTATGTTCTTGTGTGAAACATGACACATTTTCATGTTCACTTTGCGACACTTAATAAGTGTCAATTTGACTAGACCCTCTTCTTATTTGTGGGAGGTAATTCACATATATCTGTGCATGACTTGGACAGTTGCTACCCCCAAATTTCATGTATGCTTTGATCTTGCTGTATATAGAAACCTATGATGAAGTTCATGTTGGGTATAGAAAGAGGTGAATACTACTAATTTCTAATGTGATATAACAATTATAATAATATACCACAGACGAAGTTATTTTTGAGTGCAGTCTCTCATTGTGTCTCACAAATCCATACTGTTCCTCCTGCTGTGATGAGCTGACGTGACACAGCTCACTTGTCACGTGAGCTGAGGGAAGCAGCACCAATATGTGCATTCAACTGCTATACACAAAGGATACTAATGGAAAAGCAATGCAATGTCTCATGGATGCATAGGTGACACAGCTACTAAACTACTAATAGGTGAGAAGTATATCCAGTTTGAAAGTGCTGCACAAAGGATTGATTCCCAGTCAAGATGCGGTGGGCTGTGGGATACTCCCATCAGACTACTTGGATGGTGTATGTCTTAAAGTTTATGAGCTGTTTATATCAAAATCCTTCTACATAATGACACTTATCAGCATTGAGGATAAGGGACACTAATATATATATGTATATATATATGTATGTATGTGTATATATCCACAGCAATTGTTGCATTTAATTGGTTTTATCTATAAATTCAAACAATTATGAAAGCATCTGAGAAAACTGCAGCTGTACTGATTATGTACAGATATGTCTTAGGTATTAGTATTCAATAATGTATAATGACTTTGGGAATGAATTAGAGAAAATAAATAACATAAAATAATTTTAATTAATGTTATCTTTCAGTATTGGTTGAAGACTGATACTCAACTTCCTATGTCAGGATACTAATGGATAGGTGCTCAAGTCCTTTAAATAATATGTCACATGTCATAGTAATTTCATGTAATTGTTGTACATCCTCCTATTTCTTTTAAATAAGGTTAGAAGGGTATGTTCCTCAGGCCATTTATCTTTGCATCTGGTTGTCAGTGAGTGGCATCCTTTTGTAATAATCCCATAATTAACCATATAAATACATTATTTTCCTGAGTACTATCTGTGATCCACTCTGTGTAATGATAAAATTTTATGGGGCTCTTAACAGTTTATAGCTGGATGGTTAGACACAGAGGTTTCCCTGGGCTTAGTATTGGAGCCTGATGCAGAGACACCTGTAAAAGACTGAGCTCTTCAGAGTGGGTACTGTGCTAACTGCAGTATTTGGGTTTATAATAAAGTTAAAATGTAAGACACTTAGTGGTGTTTACTCACAAATAGACAAATGCTTGGCATGGGAAACATCCCTACACATCTATTGTCAGAAGTGTCCTAAACAGTGAATGAAACAATTTTCTATGATTCAGTAACGTATACTAAAAATGTATAATGCTATTACTTAAACTTTAAAAACCAACAAATGAAAGAGATACTTGTAACATATATTTTGTGTTAAATATGTAGAGATAAGCAACCATGTATTCACACAATGTACATATGTATACTGGTATATACATACATAATATATACATATATACATGACTTTTAAAGAAATTCTTTATGAGACTGATATCATTATTTAAAAGATAAAATGTTGTGATTAAGTTTGGAGAATGAAACTGGTCCATATACACATCTATCATTTATTCTTTATTAACCAATAACATACATTAAAGATACTAAGACTATATAAGAAATTTTTGTCAAATGTAAGTGAATAGCTATGAAAACAAGAAGTAGCTGTTAATAATGTAATTCTCTGCATCTCTCAAAGAATGTTGGTTGATGGTAGCTTGGCAATGTATACAATCACTTTGTAGATAATAGCACCAGGATAGAAAGTATGTGATAGTTCTCTGCAGAAATCCTTTGGAAAGCTTAAACTGTAACTTTTGAGAAAGAGCTCAGTAAAGGTAGAGGATATTTCAGAATTCCATGAAACAAAGCTGCATTGTGCTAAAGGCTCTAAGGTTTCTACAGTACAGTAAAGACTAATGTAAGACCTCACATTCTCAGGAATAAGAGCAAAATACATATCTTTTTGAAATGCAAGAAAACAAACCAAGCTTTTCAAATCTGGATAATAAGAAAACGGGAAGTGAATTCAGGCAGACTAGAGAAGTCTTTGTTTGCTAAACCAAACAGAAGATCACATTGGACTTAGGGAAGTAGGCTGGCAATGGAAAATTAGAAGAAAAGCAAGGGTCAAAACAGTGCAGAGTAAGCAGGACCACATATTCTGTAAACTCAATGCCACTACCTCCAACATCAGAGAGATACAGGAGGTTGGTTTATTTTATTTGATATAAGGCATTCTAAGTTCACTCATTTTGTTGCAAATTACATTTTCTTAAAAAAATTATTACATTTATTTATTTATTTGCAGTGCATAGCATGCATATCATGGTCAAAAGAAAAATTGTGAGATTCGTTTCTTCCTATATACAGTAAAGGGATTGTTGAAGGATAAACAATAAATAAATAAATAAGCTATCTCCCCAGCATTACAGTACATTTTATCTACCTGCTAATGGACACAGACTTTCTATATTTTAGCTATCACAAATAATATTGTGATGGAAAGGGTACTTCTGATTTACTGACATTGATCTCTTCCTAGAAGTAGGACTTCTGGACAGTTTCATAGACTTTCCTAAATCTTTCATTCTGTTTTTCATTATGGTTCTCCTGACTGACTTGTTCATTAACAATGCATGAGGGTTCCCTTTTTTGATACCCTATCCATAACTCATTATGTTTTTTGGATAAAATCTGATCAGAAACTATAGAAACAGAGAGGGAAAGAATAAGTTGCTTATCAAAACAAATAATATTCTGATAGAGGAAGTACAGAGTGATATTCATTGCACGTAAGGGTGACTGCTGTAGTGAGGCATCTCACCTTTTAAAGTACCACAAAGTGAATTTCAAATATGTTATTTAAATAAGTGACTTGTGTTTAAGAGAAGCTGTGTTTATATTAATAAATTTTATTTAATGATGCCATATGATACATAGGTAGGAAAGTAGTTGATGGATACTAGAAATACAGAATGTTAGATAATCAGTCAATAAATGGATAGGTAGATGATAGATAAACAGTAGGTAAAGAATCTATCTCCAAATATCAGAAGGTCTTCTAAATGCTCACCATATAGTTCATTCATAAATGATATCAATTTTATTTTCTGAAAAAAAGATTAAAATACATTTTCCCTCCCACTCAAGTTACAGTTTCCCTGATGATTATGAAATTGGTTGTGATCTCTTCATGCCACGGCTGCTATTGTACATTCTTCAAGTCTGCGCTCTCACTAGAATGTGTCTTTATTTTCCTGCTATACAGAGCTGACTTTTGGCTTTGAATCCTATTTGCCCACCAAGAAACCAACCTGCTTGCTATTGTGTATTGCCTTTTTTCTGGTGTAGGAAAGAGGGTCATCTGAACTTATGGATGGATTTCAGTTCACTTGTGTATACTACGTCATCATCATCCAGTTCTAACACCTGAAATAGATAGAATTGTAAGTATTTCCTTTTGTTTTAATACTATGAAAGACTCAATAGGCATTTACTTAAAAATATTTCTGGGTAAAATTTTTCTGCTCTTTGACCTAAAAATAGGAGGCTGAGTCTATTTCTTTGCAGAGCTGATACCACAAAAGAAGAACATTAGGCAAGCCTTATAAGAGGCCTATGAACCATTTTCCAGAACACTTTTGCAGTGAGCTCAATAGGTGCATTTCCTGATGTTTCTGACAGAGTTGGGTGCAGCTGTATGTAATGTATTCACAGGAAGAGAATCTGTTCAGAATGCTGTTGACTTCATTTTGAAAAAAAAGAAAAGAAAAAAAATATCCTGCAAAACAACTTGTTATAAATCTCAAAAAACAAAACAAAAAATAATTACAAACCAAGAACAAAAACCAACCCAGACAAGTACTGTTTTACTTGGAAGTATACTGAGAAAGAGGCAGTCTAAGTCTAAGCACTTTGTTGGATTCTACCTTGTTCTTTTACACAGACACTGAGACAGAAAAATAACTCAAAATAAAACATAAAACAAACCTGCAGTAATCACTCAAAAGCACACCAATTCTCACAAGAAAGAAGGCATGGTTAGTTGTTTGCTGTTAGATTTGAAACTAAGAACATTTCAAAAGTTGTTGCCATACTTACTAGGTAAGTTAATTTCTGCATACAGTTGTGTTATTATGGTGATTTAGTAATTCACTTGTAAATAATACTTTTTTACTGTAGAATTTGCTAACGCCAATAGAAATCTAATTTAATAATATTGTTTTTTTTAGTTTTACTGGCAAAAATTCCAATAGTTATAATATAATACATGTGTGTAAATATGTGTGCGTGTGTGTTTCCAGTTATTGACAAACACACCCTAAAGCATGATAGGAAGCGATCCACACTGAACTACAGACATTAGTTCCCTAGAATGTGTGATAGTTGTGAGGGTTTGTTTGCACTACTGAAAATAAATTTTATTTTTAAAATAGCATAATATAAAGCAAACCGTAAACTCAGAGGAAATGCTGAGTGACTAAGAAGGCCGGAGAGCAGTGTGGTTCACATGGGAACTAGAGCCCAAGCACCGAGTAGGAGCTTTGTTTCCTGTGCAGGTGTTCTGTGTGTTTAATGTGAAAAGAATCAGAGATCACACAGCTTTTCTTAGCTCCATTATTCCTTAGCAAATGCTCATCAAATGATTGATGCCATTGCATGGATTGATGTTCTGTTCCTCTGAAAGACTGAGTAATATTGTATCATATGTGTATACTTCATTCATTAGTCATCAGCGGGGGCTATGTGTGAGTATTTTAGGGTACTTCTTCATTTTTGGTCATTGTAACTAGTACTTCTCTAAACGTGCATATGCAAGGATTTGCTTGATTGCGTTCTTTCAGTTATTTTGGGGATAAGAGTTTTCTTCACATTTGAATATGATAAACTGTTGGAGATTTTGAGGAGAGATACATAAAATAGTTTGCAATTTAGAAAGAGCCTGCCTGTGGAAGCTGAAGGATAACAGGAAGTGGGTGGATACTAATCTCTGTGTTAGGCTACGGTAAACTGGACAAGAACAGAGTAGCGGCAGTCACGGTGACAAGTGATAAGTATGCCATTTACAGAGATTAAAAACTTTAAAGTAATAGAAAAACATATCAGTAAAGAAAAACCATCAGCTCTCATTTAAAACATGCTGGGAAGGAGAAATAGATAAGGTCTCCTGAGTAAATTAGAAGCAGGTGTGGATGGGGTAAGGAGAGGTGGGAAGAGAACACAGGGAACAGAAAGATGAAGTTGAGATTAACGACAAAGCAGATATATTGACAGAGAAAACCATTTGGGGATTTGGGAGAAAATGAGTGCTAGAGAAACTCCTAGGAACCTACAAAGATGACTTCAGCTATGACATCAAGAAATAGTAGAGAGGGTGCCTGAAGTAGCTTTCTTTTGTAATCAAATTGATAAACACTCTAATTGTTATCACAGAGCCTACATACAGCAACTGATGGAAACAGAGGAACAGTTCCACCCACAACTAAGCACTGGGCTGAGCTTTCAGTCAGTTGAAGAGAGGAAAGAGTCAAGATCATGATTAGGAAACCCATAGAGACAGTTGACCAAGCTACTGGAAGCTCATTTATTCTGAACTGACAGCTGGTGAACCTGCATGGGACAGAACTAGGCCCTCTGAATGTGAATGGTAGTTGTCTTGAGCAGTTGGTAGAGCTTCTGACAAAGGGACTAGGATTTATCCCTAATGCATGAACAGGGTCTTTGGAACCTAGTCCCTATAGAGGGATGGATACCTTGCTCAGGCTTGTTACAAGGGGGAGGGGCTTAGTCCTGTCTCAACCTGATATCCCAGACTTTGTTGACTCCCATGAGATGCCTTATCCTTTAAGGGATGGATAGTGGATGCTGGGGATGAGTTGGAGGAGGGGAAGGAAGGGGAACTGTGGTTGGTATGAAAAAAAGAAACCTTTTCAATAAAAATAGAAAAGAAAACACCTACTTTCAATTCCTATTAGATAGCCCATAGTGATGGACAGCCAGTAAGCACAGCAGGAAGCTAATAGCAAACTCACAATCTCCTAAGCAAAGGACTCCATTGATCACCATGTCATTAACACCGGGAGAGAATTAGGTGGTGGGATCTTGAGGTACACAGCAAACAATAGAGTAAAATGAAAAGACCAACGTAGTTAAGCTAAGAAATAAACAGCTTTAGACATGAGTAATGCTTTACTATAATGCAAAAACAGAGAAATGATCATTCAGTGAGTTACAATTGAGATTATTCATATTCTAAATAAAGATAAACTTCAGTAGAGAGGAGGTGCGGAGGAGAGAAAAGCAAAGCTACAGAGAATTAGGGAGGAAGACTATGTACCCTTCTCAGACTCTAAAGGGACAAGAGGAGAGTGGCGGAGTAAGAGAAGAATGGTGTTTAAAGAGTGAGTGTAGTGTGAGGTGAAGACAAGCATTTGCCAACTTTAGGAAAGGATGCTGGAGAAAGGGAGGCACCTGGGACATGTGCATAGGTGCTTATGAGATGAGATGGTGATTACAGACACCATGTGCAGATAGCAGCGTGACCCCAAAGAAGCAAGAACCTCTTCTGTTACAGGCTAGTGGCTGAGGTGTGGACACAGCCGCTGCTGGTGGTAGAAAAATCATACCAGACTCACTCATCACAGCTAATGTACGATAAAATGAAGATGTCTAGGAACTGTGTACAGTATTGTCTGTGGGGAGAGTTTTAGACACAAGAGATTGTGGATCCAGGTTAAATGTTTGAAAACATGGTGTGACCGTGAAAGAATACCTATACTTCCTAAAATACAGACCCATTAATTTATTCATAGTTTTGTAAATGTATCAATAGCCACGTTAATATTATTAGAAGCATACAAAAACAACAAAAGACTCATTATAGTTCTGTTTTGATTACAGAAATAAAAAAACTCTATTAGTTTTCGGGGCTTTTAGATTCTAAAATTCTAATAAAGTTCTCTTAATTATTAATATATTTCTTCCGTTCAGAAGTTAAAAAAAAAATGTAAAGGGAGTCTCCAAGCACAAATGTGTGCGTGGTTAAAGTTTTGGATGCAACACACACTAATTTCTTGGTGGACATTTCTGCTGTATATTAGCATGAATGACCTTAGAAACAGAGTCTCTTCAAATCACAGAAAGGACGTTTAAAGGCTCACCCTGCTAACGCTCCCACACCATCATTGGCCTGTTCAGTCCATGTACTGGTTTGAAAGGAAGCAGAGATCACACACTATCACACACACATGCATTTTATTGCCATCTATAATATTTTCAGTATTTGTGTGGCCATAACTGTGAGAATTGAATGCTAAGAATATTTAATGAAATTCTGTATATTTTCATAAAAACAGGTACATTCATTAAAAATATATTGCTTTAATATAATTAAATAGGTTGATACTATCATGCAAAATACCTTCTGTTTTCTGTATATTAAATTTTATATGATTATTTTACTTGAACCCAATCTGCATATTTTTTGTTCCTTCCATCACTTGGCTCTTACTTCATGACATGGTTTTATTTTTAGTAATAATGAATTTGCAGGTCACAGGTTACAATGATGCATACAGTGGCTATATTTCATAAAAAATTAAAGTTATTACAATTGTATGCTTACCTAAAAAAAAACTTACATTTTTTTTAAAATTGACTTTTGTGCTAGTGTCACATTCTCAAAATTATTGTTGATGTAGATGTATAGTTCATACTGATTCCAGCAGAGTCAATTGTAGTTATTGGGTAATGCTAAATGCACATATGCTATCATAAGATTATTAAAACAAAGTAAATATGTCTGTCTAAGTGTTGCTTGTCTCATTTCTATCAAAACCATTTCAATTCTGTGCTTTCCAATTTAATTGAATATTTACTTTATAAAATATTAAACATTTTTGGCACATTCATTATGGTGTCACAAAGCATAAAACACATGAAATTAATTTAGAAAAATTAATATTAAGTGGAACTACTATTTTAATTCACATTATAATTAATAGATTATTTTGCTGTTCTAGAGAGAGCTAGCTAAAGAAAATTTTAATTTTTTTTGTTAATGTCACTTGCTATTTTAGTTCAAAGGATTGTACCTCTATTTGATCAAATCAGAGTTAATTAGACTTTTTATGAAGCTACAGGATTTTTCTTCTCCTGAGAAAGAGAAGTTCATTGAGAACCCTGATTCTGAAGATCATTTCATAGTACTAAATATATCTCAGCCAAGTTTTAAATTTTCTTTAAGTATCAGACACTCATGTTTTAATCCTTTCAATAAAAATTTGGCTGATATAGCCTCTCACGTCTAGCCACAGAGAAAACTGAGTTACCAGGCTCAGTCATTCACTCCCAGATCATTTACTGCAGTAAGTCAGACAAAGAGCTCTGTTATTAGAATTACTAGCTCTCAATCTATAAGAATTCTATTTAAAACTATATGGTAAGCATGCTGACTGAATAGAATGCTGAATAGTATAACTACAAGTAGCTCAATAGCAGTTTGTCAATCTTGTTATACGTGAGACTCACTCAATGTATGCAGTTACGTTTTCTGTCTTTCAAGACAGATCTTTCTGAAAGCTAAGGAGAAAACTGATCAACATACAAAAACTATTATTGAACAATGAAGTTTTCTCTAGTTGGCATAAAAAGAAGAAAAGAAGAGAGAGAGGGAGAGAAGGGGAAGGGGGGGAGAGACAGATACAGAGGTGGGGTGATTGCGGTTCTCTGAAACTTACTCCTGATAAATTCTCTTTTTATAGCTACTGGATCTTGTGCTCAAGTGACTTGCTACAATCACACCCTATATCCCAGCAGTTCCAAACCTTATGACTGTATCTTGAAGAAATAATCATGCACATCAACCCGATAACACCAGGATAGCCCATTTCGTTTACAATGTACAATAGATTACAAATGTTTCAAAAGCCAAAGCAACTTAATAAATTTATAAGTAATTTTATCTTTCTATATCCTATCAGAGACACACTGCAATCCATGTTTAATCTGTGTCCCTACAATACTAAGGACATGGACCCAGAGTGGATGTCCATCAACACAAACAGATGATGGAAATGTGGCTCATATACAAAACTGAATGTGATTTTTCCATAAACTGAAATGAGATCTGCAGGGAAAATGAATGGAAAAGATCTGCTGACAATCTCTGAAGTGAGGTAACTATGCACAAAAAGGCAAATACCACACATTCTCTGACCTGTGGTCACTGCCTTGTGGTAAGGAGTATGTGTTGTTACATAAAAGTTAATGTGAGCAGAAGCTACAAAATAGGACGCAAAAACATGAGAGAAAGAAAGGTTTGAAGGGAGCAATGAGGAGAGCAGGAATGCAGGCAGCACCTGAGGGAAAAGGCAATACTTGGAGGAGAAGGATTTGGGCAGCATGGGCTCAAAAGGGCAGAAAGAGGAGGTGGGGGCTAGCAGCCTAAGCTAAGGATCTATGAAAATGCCATAAGGAAGCCTGTACTACAAACACTGACTGAGAATGTGTGGAAATTATTACTGAAAATAAATATGCAGTAAGATGAAATACACAAGGAATGAAGCCTTCAAAACACCAAGACATTGAAACAGACAACAGTTCACACTATACTTGGTGTTTGTGCTGTTTTCATTATCTCTGCAGTAGGGTGACTCACCTCTGAGGATTACAGGGACTAACAGATTTCCCATTGTCTGAGGTTTTCTTTGACAAAATACTCCTCCGCCTTTGATTTTTTGAGGGGTCAAGCTTTATAAACCAGGAGAGCTGGTCATCTTTCTTTGCCACACTTTGACAATGTTTGGTAAACCAGTTAACAAACGATGGCAATAATATATTTGTGACACAAATGCGAATATGTATTTTTATTTTATTGGAAGGTAAATGAGAGGGAGGGATGGAAATTTTAAAAAGTCTTTAAGAAATAAAAAACTTTTAGTTAAATTTTTAGAAAAATGTTTTCTCTCTTCTCCAGAAAGTGGTCGCCTGTGCCAATTTGCTTGATGTGGTAGGAGAGGGAAGGGACTTTGAATAAGGATATACACGGATAGAAAGTGTGACTTCTTTGTTCATAATAATAATAAAAAATATGCATAGGTATAAAAAACAAACAAACAAACAAACAAGAAATATAAAATAAAAATATCTCAGAACCCTACAGAGGACAGTTAAAAGTTGTCTTCCTCATTTTATTGTTCACTCAGGCAAAAATGGGTTAAATAAATCTGACCTTGACACACACACACAGAAAAGAAAAATGTCTTCTATATTTCTATACACTAAAAGGTCCAAGGTGAGATCTATTTCAGAGAAAGTTGTTCTCCTAGAATTCACAGACCCTTCCTAAGTTTTATCCTCTGTACTGTGCACACAATAACACAAACACACACACACCAGAATCATATTTTTCCTGTTAAAATATTAAATACTGGCATTTAACTGGAAGTTTAAGACATCAATAAACATCATGTCAAAAATGCTTTGCAAAATAACACTGTGTTACATAACACAGCGTTTTTACTTTTATGTTTTTGTGATTCTTTTTTTAACTGTGTAATTTTTTGTTGCCAATTTATTGCATTTTTTTTCATTGAAAATGGATGTTTTTACTAAAGTATACCCTTATGATGGTTTTTCCTCCCACACCTCATCCCAGGTCATCCCTACTTCTCTATTCATTAAAAGCCACATCTTTTTTTTCTTTCTCTCATTAGAAAACAGACTGATATTTTCCAGTTCCACCCATTTGCCTGCAAATTTCATGATGTCAGGTTTTCTTCTTCTGCTGAGCAATACTCCATTGTGTATAAATATTACATTTTCATTATCTATTCTTTGGCTGAGGGGCATCTAGGTTGTTTCCAGGTTCTGGCTAGTACAAATAATGCTGCTATGAACATAGCTTAGCAAGTGTTCTTGTGGCATGACTGAGCATTCCTTGGGTATATGCCCAAGAGTGGTATCATCAAGTCTTGAGGTAGATTGATTCCCAATTTTCTGAGAAGTTGCCATATTAATTTAAGTCATATATGGTGTGTACTCATACTTAAGTAGATACTACGAGATGTAAAGTAAAGCAAAAGACAGACCACAACCGACATCTCCAGAGAAACTAGCCAACAAGAAGCACCCCAAAACGGACCCATGAATGGCACTAGGAAGGAAAAACAGATGAGTCCTCCCAAGCAAACTGGTGACGAGAGGAGTGATAACAGAACAGAAAGATCGAACTGGAAGAGAGACAGAGTGGGAGAGCAATGAAATAGAAATCTTCACAGTAGGAGACTGGGGCCAGGGAGAAACCTGGCGCCAGAAAAGCTCCCAGGAATCCACTAGGATGAACCCAGCTCAGACTACCAGGAATAGTGGTGAAGGATGTTCACTCAGTCAGATCGGTGAATACCCAAAGTGTCATCACAGATCCTTCATCCAGCAAGTGATGGAAGCTGATGCAGAGTTCCACAGCCAAGCACCAGGTCCAGAGGAACAACACATTCAAGGGGGTGGGGCAAGACCATGAAAGGTAAACCCACAGAGATAATTGAACCAAGCCAGAGGGAACTCACAAATCCTAGAACAACAGCTATGTAGTCTGCATGAGACTGGAACAGACCCTCCACATATAGGAGAGAGTTGTGTAGCTTGGTCTGTTTAATGGGCCCCTGGCAGTAGGTTGCTAATTACAATATCTCTCTCTTCTCCCTTCTAAATTCTCTCATATATCCTCATTAATATCTTTCAAATTCATAATAATTTCCTTCACTTGTTGCTGCATTCATTTATGTATATGTAGATAAATACATTCTTGTACATATATTGCAACCTGTTCAGTCCGTAGAATGTTACTTGCTCTCAGAATTCTTTAGTTGGTTGTAGGTTTTTAATATTAATTATTATAATTTTTTATTGAAATGACAAAAGTCAATTCTAAAAGGGAAAGTTTAAAATTACACATTGCTCTGTGTGAATTATGTTTTATATTTTAATACATCAAATAATTCTTCAGCACTTTAGAAAACAATTTTTACACTGATATTAAGTATCTTATGAAGAGATTATATGATTTTTCAGACACCAAATCATTTATTACATTGATTTTTGGATAGTTTAAGGTCATGGAAACTTCAAATAATCTCTTCTCAGAAAATTCATATATGCATAAAATCTGTAAGTAATTTTAGCTTGTTTGCTCTGGATTTTTGAAACTCAAGTCAAGCTCTTCTTGGTCTACTAGTGTTTCTTCTAAGATTAAAAAAAATTCATGATTAATTTGAAAATCAAAAACATTGGGAGCAGCATGTGTGGAATTTCTATCATACTGTAGTTTGAAATTACAACTGTATCACAGAGAGAGAGATTGTAATGACAACCATATAACATGCACATACAAACATACATGTGTGTGTGCAAGCATGAGCAAAGACACATGCATACACATTCATACACATATGGACATGACACTTGTTTGAACAACTAAGCAATTTTAATATAGCATATTCAAAGTAATAGAATTTATTGTAGAAACTATAAAGATATTTATTCAATAATAATAAAGTTCTACTAATTTCAAAAATGTAAGGGCTGGGGGTTTAAAGTTTGATTCATGAGATCAGAAAATCCTCCTAACTTTAGGACTGACCCTGAAAGCATGCAACATCATTTTGTTTAATTAGTCCAAACTACTTGACTATAAATGAAGATGAAGTCTTAGCTTTCAGAAGCCATCCCCAGAGACTTGTAAATAGAAATCTAATCATATGGTTCAGCATTATATTACGATCCAGAAAATGTGAGCCATAAATAAATCACTATTCATTTTTTCCTTAACTTTTTACTATGGATATGCAAGATTTAAATTGACTGATATTTTTTAACAGATTAAGTCTTACCTGCTATGCCAAGGAACTAGTAAGTGCCACTTTTCCCAACTTTGAAACACATATAGTTACTCCAAATAAATCATTAAAATAATTAAAAAATAATCACAGTGAGAAATGACTCACTTAGTGCTTTCTCAGATTTTTGGCCCATCCTTGTTTTGAAGCTGACCAGTCCGTGCACAGACACAATTTCACAGCCCACATTCTCTCATCTGACTTCTCAGTAGCCTTGGAACATACTGGTCTACGGTACTCGATTTTCTTGGAGAAACTCAGTTTCCTATAGAACTGGCAAAACGTCAATGACCTTTGATTGTTATATTTTATATTAATAATTACATTTTAAATGTTCTACTCACTTAGTGTACTGCCTTATTAAGAATCCCTTCCTCAGTATCAAATAATAGTACATTTATATTGGGTACAGATTTGGGGGAAGTCTTTAGATTGTAATCCTGTTATTTTGAATATATTTATTTTAGCCTTTTAAATTAATACATTTCTAGCATCATGTCTTAGTAGATACAAGCCTTTTTCTAACCTCTATATTATATGAGATACCAACTCTTGTCTAACTTGCATATTTCTTTTATTTATTTATTTTTAGATAATAAAGTCCTTTTCCCCCATGTATCCCCTTGCTCTCTCTCCCATCCCCCTTCCAATCCCTCCCTGTCTGCCTACAGCCTCCCTCCTCCCCATCCCCCATCTCTTGGGGCAAGAAGTCCCAAGGTGGATCAGCTCAGCATCCCCTCCAGGCAGGTCCGATTTCCTCATTGTAATGTCATGACTGGATTAGGTGTTAGGTGTTCAGTGTTCAATAGATATTGTCTCTTGTCTAACTTGTATGTCATGGTAGATACTAACCCTTGTCTAACTTGTACCTCAGATTAGATATAAACCATTGTCTAGCTTACATATTATAGTAGTTACTAACCCTTGCATAACTTGCTTCTTAAGGAGATATTAATTCTTTTCTGCTTGTATATTAAAGCAAATATAAACCTCTATATAATTTCTATACTATAGTAAATACTAGCCATTGTGTAACTTGCATATGATAGAAATATTGTCCATTGTCTTATTTGCATATTATAGTAGATACTAACCCTTTTAAGTTGGGATAATGATTGCTCATACACTAGTTTTTATTTTTTCTTGGCATGTAGTAATTTTATGATAATAATAGTATAACTATTTGTGACCTCCCATGTTGGGAAAAAACATTGTAAGCATTGAAAGACATAGATTTTTAAAATTAATCAGAAATATTACAAAGAGAAAAACATAACAAAAGCAAGGCTATTTGATAGTCATCTTCAGTAACACACAGCTAATATTTTAGTTTCAAACCTCTTTAAAACTTTCATTGTTAGGAGCATATCTCTTTTAAATAGTTACCCTTATATTGAGAGTCTGTGGACTAGGATGATAGCCAGCTCACGGAAGATTGTCCATGTGATAAGAGTGTAAGAGACAGGGGCATAAAGGGTCGATTGGAGGAGAATGTTCTCCCGATCAGCTTGACGCATACAGTGATGCATTTAGAACCTCATATATCCTCAAGACATTAGACCTACTCTGATGGGTGCCAAAAGTCATAATGACCTCTTGTAAGTACTTTATTTCAGACCTTGAAAATATCTCAGAGAAAGGTAATTTAGTTGATGGAGTCAAAATGATCTGAAAGAATTTGAAATTTCCTGGCTCCTCACTTCTCACTGCCTATCTCTAGCTTATTAGATGAGAATTTTTATCTCATCAACCTTCAGACAACTTCCAGAATTTGCAATTCAATGTAACTATATTCTTTAGTATAAGGTTAAGTTGTTTATTCCTGTGTCAAACCCTAACATCATCCTCTGTGGCTATCTGTCAGCTTAAAGGAAAGGTGCATACATATGGCTGTGTGGATGGGCAATGTCATGAAATGAGATGGCAGTACATGATACTAAAATTGAGTGGACCTTTAGTAACAAAATTTGAAGACCTATGCTAATGTCAGAGATATGCTGTCTGTGAAGAACGAAATAAATCAGGAAAGCTTGCATTATTGTTCAGCTTTACAGCATTTACTTAGGTGGGGAACTTGGTCTTTGAAATGAAAATAAATGTACTTTGAAAATAAAATAAATGTAAAAGTTTTCATTATTGTGTGTGTCCCTATAGTTTAATAATAATAATAGTTGTAATCAGTGGGCTGTCAAGTTTTCCAAATCATAAAAGCTAAAAGTATGGAGATCTCGTAAAAATGTTCATTAAACAAAATCTATAATTATACTTAAAAGTATCAAAATGAAAAATAAAACAAAAATTGTTAATTATGCCCAGATTTTTATAAATAATAATACACTGAATTTTATGATTAATGTTCTGGTAAAATGAAATGATACAAAATCAAATGCAAAATATAGTACAATGTATCAAGTAAAAAGAATATATGGTATTTTATAACAATTATGTGTTATATAATATATCATTATATCATTGGCTTTATACAATGAAAATTTAACATCTCCATCATCCCTTCTGTTAATGTCATGTCTCCAACTTTTCAAGATAACTGAAATATGCACACATCCTTTTTGTAGAAACATCTTCCCATCAACCTGAGAACTAAGTACTCTGAGGCTCCCATCAGATTCTGATGGTCCATTTAGAACAGGAGTTGAGAATTGAGTTTTTCAGTAAAATAATAGTCAAATAAGTACACTCAAATACATTAAATGATTCAGCACAAGGTAGTTTCTAATATTAAAAGTATTAATTTTATAAAACTATATTTTAAATTTAAAATGTATCATACTTTCTGCTGTGCTCTTTGTGACAGTTCAAATTTGTTATTTTTCTTCATTTTTATGTATGCCCTATACTTTTCTTATCTTGATGAAACAGTACATTGTTTTTAGAGGCTTCAAACTGCAAATTTCTCTTTCAACATCTACATATTCTGAGGAAAATTCTACTCTATGTAAGATATTTGATAGATTACTACATAAACAACAAGGAGATTTCAGTCTACCATACTCTGAATAGATATGAAAATTGGACACTTCAATTAATTATCATTGTTAATGTTTATAATTTAGAGTTTTTGTTGGGATCCAGAGGAAAGTATGATGAGCCAGGCAGAGTACGGCTGAACAGAAAGTATGGACAGAAGTAGAGAGGTACAGCTGGCTAGGAAAAATAGCTTCTACTGTTTATCAGCACAGGAGGCAAATGTGTTCACATACCTTAAAATATTTAGCAAGGAGAATTTTGAGTATCCCCTAAATATTACCACAACAACAAATGATACATCTTATAAGATGGGTATGATTATTACCTGATCAATTATATAATGTAAACCATACATTTTGTTTGTACTAAAATATCACATTATAGCTCATAATAATGTATAATTACTATGTAAATTAAAAATAGGAAAAATATAATTTAATGTAAATTAAAAATAGGAAAAATCATAAACTGAAAAACTTTATCAGAGAAATTGACAGCTTTAACCATTGACTAAAATATCAGAACTTGTGCTTATGTTATAACATGTTCAAATCACAGTAATCCTCTAAGGTGACAACTTCTTCTATGTTTTACAAGCTACTTTATATACAACCTTAAACATAATGTCTACTTGGATTCCTGTATATGTTCAAAAATATTAATTGAACATATTTAAATCCTATTTACTACATGTGGATTTAACTAAATATCACCAAATAAAAGCGGTAAGATCCCCTTGGAAGTAATTTAGACAGTTATTTTCTTCAGTATCTGACAACTACTTCCAAAATGCCTGTGGGAAAAAATGCAGTCTAGTGATTTCATACTATAAGTCAAGAAATTAGGTATTTTCGAAGCAGGTTTGAGAAAAGATGAGTACTTACTAAATATCAGAGGACCTTCCACAGACTTTTTAACTCTTGGAAAGTAATAAAATTGAAAGGCATAGACGTCTATTATTTAATAAAAGAAAATTTTGTTATGGTTTCTATCGTTTAGACAACTTTGTTTTGAAAATACTCTGTACTCTGATTCCTAAGGAACTAAGAGACAGAGGTGAAGGGACAAAAGCCTGCACCAGGTTCACAAATTTCAACGCAAAGCTTGCTTTGATGGTAACTAACAGCATAGGAAAAACTTCTGAAAATTCTGTAATTATACTTACAACTTTTAATACTCAAATTTTCAAGAATTTTGTGTCAATCATCTTTGGTGATTCTTTCACTATTCTCCTCTCCACTATTATTGTTATTGATTGAAACTGAGGTACACATAAAAGACAAAAAGATACTCAAGAAAGCCAGAAGACCTCAGCAAGAGCATGTGCTTCAGGCTCACATTGCCATGACTGAGTGGCTGTACAAACTCTGCATTAATTTCTTAGACTGAGCTCATTGATTATTTTATTTAATAGGCTGCAGAGTGAAACCAGGAGGCCTCGCTTTAAAACTAGCCGCAATGGAAAGCGACAAGGGTTTGATTATCTCTAGAAGGTGCCTTGTGGAGCTATGGTTAAAAAACACAGGTTTCCAAAGCAGAGGGGTCATAAAAATTTATGAGACACAACAAAGGAGGCATGGGCACACTGCAAGAGGAAAGGTGACAGATTCCAAAAGGGATCTCAAATATAAGTTTAATGATGTTCAAGTCTGTGACATTTCATTATTATCTGCTGGAAAATACAGCAGAGAAGCTGAAAGCATTTACTGCTTATTGGCCCACAAAATTCACTGTTTTGTAGCTAAAATGGAAAGCTATATGGGTAAACATGTACAGTCCACATTTGAATGAAAATTCTGGCAAACAAAGAAGTTTTACTAAAGTGTGCTAATTACTCCCTGTTATGTAAGATTCACAAATGTAGTTGGAAATGAACAATTAAAATGAGGAAAAGCAGAAAGGGTGTGTTTCCTTTTATTATCATAATACCATAAAGGAAATATGAAAACTTTCATATAACATATTAATCCCTGGCTATTATACCATCAGTGCATAGTTATGTGAAAACAGTTTAATGCACTGGTCACAAGATTTTGGCATCATTTGTGAAACTAAAGAGAAAGACATGCTACCCTCCTTCTTCAGATGTGTCCCTGACAATCCTAGAAGCTAGGAAACTCCAGGATGCAGCCATTGAGCTTCACTGGAGTCACAAAAGCATAAAGATCCATGATCTGGCAGGTGTGTTTTGACTGGAGATTCTCTGCAGTTCACACCAACCCAGGTAGGAAGGGCAGAAAGAAGCAAGGAGGTTTAATTGCACCTCCCCTCCCCCACTGCACTTGCCACTCACTGCATAAATTTTACAGACCATTGAAAAACTGCAACTCTGTACTGAAAATAGAAGCAGCCAGCAGTCTACCTAGCCTCTGATGTGGTAAGGATTCTTTTGTTTGTTTTAATGAATATGAAGGTGTTGCTTGGATTGGATGTCTGGCGTTTTTGTGTTAGAAGTCACATGTAACTTGCTCCCAGTTACACTTTTCGGATTCCTAGTTTGAAATTTAGTCCATTAGATTCTACAACTAAAGTGCTAAAATTGCTTTAAAGAGGTTCTGATCCACACACATGTCACAGTTCTTAGAAAACACTGCTCTGTAATTATTTCTTACCCTATACTTAACAGTCCTTTTGAAAGCGTTTTAAGTATAGCCAGCCTGAGCAAGGGTAAGCAAACACTATTTACCCTTTAAGTGGATAAACAGCATTGGTTATTTTCATGAAGATGTCTTTCTTAGTTTTCAGAATGTTATCTCTGCCAAAGAAAGCAAATACTTTCTTCTCCGTAGGTCCAGCTGTTGATTCCACTTTTATAATCACCTATCTGGACTTCTCTAAATTTCACAGGTTAAAAAAAATACAGTAAGATTTTAGTTTAGTTTAGTTTTGTTTTTTAACCAAACTTACTTTTGTTTTTAATCACAAAGCTCTAATACTTTCTAAATTTCTTTAGAAAACCCATTCCTTAAATATATGAAAAATAGCAGAAAGCTATGAAGCCCAGACTTCGGATCTGTCCATTGGAAATTTAAACAGAATTGTAGATCCTTCCTCCTTCTCTGTGGACTCATGCAAATTGCTTAATACTTCTTTAGTTTGGGACACTTTTACTTCATAAAAGAAATAAAATGACATACAAACTCAAGAATTGTTATTGTGAATAAGAAAAATAATGTATAAAAGAAATGGCATAATTTGGGCCAGCAGGAAGCACAGCACTTGATGTCAACTTTGATGACCTGAGTTCCTTGGGACCTGCATGGTAGAAGGAGCGGACCAAGTACAGCACACAATCCGAGGAAGTGGCCTTGTAACCTCTACACATGTACCTTGGCATCCACAGGAATGCACACACACACACACACACACACACACACACACACACACACCCGTACTAATTAAAATGTTGTTAAATTAGTATAATTCTTGGATCAAAGTTAACATTCACTGTGACTACCATAATTATCCTTTTAAACATCTTCCAAAATCCTCATTCATTTTAATATCTCCAATATTAACTTCACTTTACTTCCCAAATCCAATTTCTGTTATTTTTTCAATTTCTGAATGGATAAAACTTTGTAAACATTGTTTTGATCTAGACATATGTTGCTGTGTTTTATATTTATATTATGAACTGAATAAAACACATAGATTTATTTTGTCCTAGATTAATTTAAAAGAATATTCAGTAAAGAGATGGTGCACCTGCAACATATAAGTATGTGTCACCAGGGTAAAGTATGATAAATTGTGTGCAGGATTTTGACTTCAAATGCACCAGGTTCTCATTACAGTGGCCTGGTGGGACAGATGCTTCTAATGATGTAAAAATTATTGGGTATCATAAAATTTCTATCTTTTATTATATTTAGCTCTGAAATGGCACCGACAGTAAAATAAAAATGAGCACATTGATGATTATATAAATGATATCACATACTACATAAACATTACCTCATACAAACCAATATATATTCTACCTTTGATTTGGAATTTGAGAAAAAAATCTTAGTAATGTGGTGAATTTTGTGCATGTATGGACAGACATATATTTAAAAAAAAACCTATTAATTTTACATATATAAATACAAATATCTGTCTACCTATCTATATAAAATAGCAATGAGATTTTTTAAACCCACTTTGCAGTGTTTGTCAATTGAAATAGACCTAACAAAATTAATGTTCAGTGAAAATGTAAACTAGTTTGGTACTAATTGTGAGGCTATTTCATGTATAAATAAGTTATATATTTTCTATACAAATACACTTACTGCTTCAAGATACAATAGATGGAATGTACTAAGGCATTTACACATTATTACAGTAATCAAATCTCTTAACTGTCTATATTCTTTCAAAGGTTGAACATCCTTCCTGGATTTCAGAAATAAATAACTATATTCTAAATATACAAATGTACTTTGGAGTTTAAATAGGTAATTCTGAAGATGGACCCAAATCACCTCTGATTTTTTGCTTCCTCAGGCTCCTTTCATTTATGGAGGCAAGATCCACTGAACTATTTTTAATGAATAGTCTGAGGCAGAAATACAAATGTTACTGCTAAGACTTGAGTAGGGAACACTGATTTGTGCCTTGCTTTTCCTTTCTAGCTTCTCACTTTCTTGATCTCAAAGAAATTACTTAATTGGGTATACATAAGTAAGTTCTTCCATTTAAGTGGATCCTAGGGGTCTTAGGCCATCAACAAGAAAGAAAGGACATACAATCTTAGTTAAACAATCAATGCAAATCAAATTCCACTATCAAGCACTCGCATGGGAATTTATTGCAGATGCTCGTAAAGTAATAGGAATATGATGACTGTAGAACTGACGATGAATGCATGACACTAAAACTGAACTGGACTTTTTCAATCAGACTACCAGTAGATGCGTCCCAGTCCTCAGGCCATGGCTGTGGACATACATTGTACCTGCCTCAACAATTAGGATTCTAGACTCTTAATTCTATTAATGACATTAAAAATCCTTAGTCAGATTCATATTTCTTACATGTAAAATTAATAATTTTCTCATTTCTAAACCAGAATACCTGGCACGCAATCAGCACTTTATAAATTCTAAGTAATAGCAATCAATTCTAAAGAGACAATCTAAGGCCCATTATTTATATATGCTGAAACTTCTCATTAAGCCCTGTTCAAGGGAAAACTATTTTCTTATTAAGTCAGGTACTAAGGGTATTTTATGTGCAGGGAAATAACAGAAGAAAAAATGATTATATTATTTTCTAGAATCTGTCTTTTAATTTTTCTCAGTTAGGTCTGGCTTTGAAGTTTGTCATATGAATCTGTCCTAATGCTGATGGTGTTATTTTTTATTAACTGGCTCCAGCTTCCCTCACTGTAACACGTCTACCCACTCTCTCCTTTTCAAAATACCAGACATCTGGAGAGGAACTTACTATGATGACATTACTATCTCTTTTCCTCCATTTTTTAAAAATTATTTTGATTTTATTTTAAAAATGTTTCATTATTTAAATTTCTTTAAAAAAAAAAACATACCCATTCACTCTCCCTCTGCTCTTCCCAGATCTTCCCAGCTTCCCCCCCAACCCCCCACCATGCCATCGCTCCATTAATTCTTCAGAATAGGTAAGGATTCTCAGGGTATGTCAATGTTGTCTGATAGGCCTATCCAGAAGAGCTAGAACCAAGCCCTTTAACATGAGGTAATGGGATGGTTAAGTTGGGGGATTGACAGAGAGCAAGAACAATGAAATGGATATCTTGATAGAGGGAGCAAGTATGAGGTTAGAGAGAACCTGGTGATAGGACAATATCCAAGAACTCACAAAGATGACCGAGGCAAGACTATATATAAGCAATAGTGTAGGGGGTGCCTAAACTGGACCTCCCCTGTAATCAAACTGATGACAATTCTCTATCTTTTAATTATGAAAATGGTGATTATCCGAGGAAGATATTATGATTTTTAGTTTAATCAATTTTATTTTGATAGTAACCACATTATAATTTAAATGATCTTAAAATTTTCATCTCCATAGACTAAATTAAGTAGTACTGAGACAATTTTCAGACTAGTTAAATTGCCTGTTAAAATATTGGAGTTTGCTAATCTGTCCTATCCCAACACACTGAAAAATTACTAGAGATATTTTCCTCCCATATCCCAGAAATTGTTTGTTTGTTTGTTTGTATGTTGATCTCACTGCGGATATAAGAGGTTTTGGTGAAGCCTTGTGGCAAGCAGAATAAAAGAAAAGAATTGAAGAAATTGCTGTGGGTAGAGTGAGATTATCTTCTGGTAAACCACAGATGATTTCAGGGTGAAAATTGTCTGTTTAATTATATTTTTCCTTTTCATTTATAAAACAAGAAACTTTATTGATTTGAACTTCAATGTTCCTTACTTTTTGAACAAAGCATTGATCAATGAAACATATTTTTCATAATGAGCCAATCTTTTATATTCTATTTCACAGTGAGGCAATTTATATCACACATTTGGTACCGTTTTATTTTTTTTCAGAATGCACTTTACTTTCTACTTAAAATTCATACAGATCTGTAGCCACACATTTTATCTGTCACCATAGGATTTACATGGTATGCAAAGATAAATAGAAAATTCAAAGACTAGTGTAATAAAAATTCAAAACAAAAGCAGGATCTGAGATTCTTCTTTACCAATTTTTTTTTATTTCTGTTCTTTTTTTCTGCAATGATACTTATTAAACATGCTACAAGTGTCACATAATTATCTCACTGCTCTTACAACTGGTTTCCAGGAGAGAGATGACTCCATGGAAGTGAGGAAATAAAGATTTAAAAAACATTCATAGTTTCTCAGAGGACCATAGGTAGTATGTTACATTGAATCCAGAACCTATACAGTTATGCTCCTGTGGGTCAAAGAAGACATACTTTTTTGTTTAGAGACCACTAAGGAGTGAATACATCCCCTGCTTATCTTTCTGGGTTTGTGAGACTTCGCTCAGGATGATATTTTCCAAATCCATCCATTTGCCTGCAAATTTTAGGATATCATTTTTTTCTTACTGCTGAGTAGTACTCCATTGTGTAGATGTACCACAGTTTGTTAAAAGCAAAGCATGTTCAAGCTGCAAACCACAACCACTGAACAGCTTGGGATCTGATACTCCTTGGACTGGCACCTTGGGTCCCACTCCCTCTAGAGGAACATTTGACTCAGTCTTGATGTTGGCAGGAGGAAACTGGATCTGCCAGGAGTGGAGGCTGAACTAAGCCATATTGGGACTTTGGGACATTGGGAACTTAGGACCTCCTGTACTTGCTGGGGAGGAATGGGGAGATGTGGAGAGGAGAGTATGACTGGAGGTAGTGGGAGGGGAAAGGGACCTTGAACAAGCATATACATGGATAGAAAGTGTGACTTTATTCATAATAATAAAAAAAGACACACAAGAAAGAAGACATACTTTCCATTTGTTTGACAATGACAATTTTGAAAATAATTTCTTGGACCTAAAGAAGTAAACTTATAACTCCTTGAATATAGAGTTTGTTCATAAACTTTTTATCTTATAACTCAGAGGTTGAAAGTAGATGCTAATACAAATGCTTTACATCTTAAGTTACTGGCTGAATTAGTTCAAAAATAGTTCTTTAGATGCACCTAAAATTATTTATTTGTTTGTTTATCTGTAATGTGCTGTATTCTACCTTGATATTGGCACAGGTTGAAAAAATAGTCTTTTATTTTTTAGATGATTTCTTCTTTTAAGTATAAGAAATTTTAAAATTAGAGTTCAGATATGTCATTTAATCTATCATCTGTTAACATTATTCAATGCAAACCCAAAGAAATATGAAACTCAGATTCAACCACCTTTTCTGGCTGTGCTACATCTTCACTCTCTTTCATTCCTGAAAATGACTTATATGTCAACTGCATGAGGATATAACTATAAAGAGTTGCTTTAATGGGTATGTATTGCAGATGCCTTCCTCCTCATTTCTAGAAACTATCACATATATACTCTATGACAATATCCTTCAGCTTCTGTAATTGATGCAGGGCACAGTCATGAGCTACATTTCTGGAAGACTTGTGCTTGACTGACAACTTCTGGCTCACCTAGGATGAAATATTCTCAAGTCTGTGAAGTGTCAACACTACAATTTGTGTATTAGAAATCAAGTACTTTAACCCCATTAGGAAAAAAGATCTCAAATAATGAAAATATGTATTATTTTTATTAATCCTGAAAATAAAATTTATGCAGTAAATAATTTTCATGTTTTTAGAAGAAATAAGAGAAAAAAAGCAGAGAAGAAAGAAGGCCATGTAAGTATTCTATGTTCACTTGAAATTTAATGTGTTATTTATTCACACAACTTCAATTAATTGTAGTATAATTAAATTTAATTATCAATCAGTGATTATCTTTATTTAAGGATATTTGAAAGTCTAAAATACCACCCATTCATTTTTCCCACATAACTGGATGATTTGCTCTATTGATTTTTAATTTTAAGATTTGCCAAATAAGCCCATTACCTATGGTGGGACCAATTGCTTAGGTTTGATGCAGGAGGAATGGGCTTGGTTCTGTCTCCACGAATTGTACCAGGCTTTTCTGACTGCCCTTGGAAGGCATTACTCTTTTGGAGAAGGGGATCAGGTAGTGGTGGGGGGCAGGAAAACGGTGGAGATGGGAGCAGGAGGAAAAATGGGAGGGAATTTGTGGTTGTTATGTAAAATTAAAAGAAAAATTCTTAAAAATAAAAGATGTACCAATTAATGTAGGAGCATGTTATGGGCATATTCATAAAACTCAAAAACAACTAGGATGCCATACACATTCCAACATTCACCTCAATTGTCTATACCAATGTGGTTTCGTTTGTGTGCTAAATATTTGCATTTTCTTGATAAATTCATTCTGTTCATGTAGTGGAAATATGGTGTTACATTGTAAATAATTGCACTGGTTTAATAAAAATGCCAATTGGCTGAAGGCAGACAGGGAGTATGGGCAGGGCTACAAGACTGAGAAATCTCTGGGAATAGAAAGAGATGCTGCAGAGAAGCCAGAGAGATACCACAGAGACACCATGATGAGATACTAGCAGACGCAGAAGAAAGAAGTTGAAATGCTGCTCTGAGAAAAGGTATTGAACCACATGGCTGAACAAGATAAGAATCGTGGGTTAGTTTAAGAGCAAGTGCTAGTTAGCAACATGCCAGAGACATAGGCTAATGAGCATACAATTAATATAAGTGTCTGTGTGATTATTTGGGCCTAGGTGGCTGTAGAGCTGAGAGCATGTCCAAACCTCAGGGCTAGGCCTGAAATTCTGGGCCAGAAACCCAATACTACATGTTTATGTTTGTATAGCTATGTTTCTGAAATCCCCTCCACTGTCCCCTTAAACCTTGTCATGTGAGAAAAGTTGTTCTTCCTGCTGTGCCAGTACAACTGGCCACAGCCTCCAGTCCCTGGTACTGGCAGCATTACTTTGCTCCTTGTTGGATTTCAGAAGAGGAGATCCACCTTCCTGCATTTCCCAAAGTTTTAGTCAGTTTCTGATCAACTGAAGACCAAAGGAATTTGTTCTGCAATTTCATTCAGCTTTTTACTATGCAACATCTATCATAAATTTACCTATATATTGGCCAATGAAATATGGAATAGGTAATTTTATAGTTATCAGACTCCCATGAAACAATGATAAAGAATGTTAGTAGTGAGGGAAATTTGAAAGAAGGAAGAAGAAAAAAACACATAAATCCAAGGAAATTTCAAGAAGCGGCTAGTAAGAGGAAGCAGAGGGATGGAAGGAAGAATCAAGACTAGGCTGAAGTGGCTGTGGGGACTAAAGGTGCAGGAAGTTCTGACAACCTAAGCAGCTAGGTAGGTTATTTAGTAGAAATTAAGTAACTCTGCAATTCTTGGTTGTCTGCTGAGTACTCTATGTTGCATAAATTAAATCGAACCTCTTCAATTCTTTCGATCTAAGATCCTTAAAAGAAATAAGTGTTCTGTATATTATTACTTTGCTTATCCACAGGACTGTTAAGTACTTTGTAGCATCATATGATGATCTGCAACTGATTTGTATCAAGCTAGAGTTGAGAGCAAGAAGATGTGATGTGGTGGTTTAGGGCAGGGCCATGAACACAGCAAGGATTACTGCTGATTTAAACAATAAATGCTCTATCTGGCAGATATACTAATTCATATTTAGCTACTATACAATATATGCATATATAAAAGTCATTGCCACCAACACACAACACACACACACACATGATTCATGGATATCTGTAGTTGGATTATGTTAATATATTGTAAATAATTGTCCTGCCTACTAGTTTAGTAAAAACACTGACTGGCTGAAGGCAGAAAAGCTACTAAGCTGCATGGCTGAACAACACAAGAATCATGGGTTGAGTTAAGATAAGGGAGTTAGCAAGTTATATGCCTGGGCCCTAGGTCAATCAGTATAAAATTAATATGAGCCTTTGTGTGATTATTTCTTGCTAAGTGACAGTGGGGCTGCAAATGTGTCTGAACCTCTGGGCTAGACCCAAAAGGTTCTAGCCTTTGTATATATTTAAGCATTTATATATATATATATATATGTATATATGTATGTCTATATATGTGTGTGTATGTATATATATGCATACTCACATATAGTTAAAATGTTTTTACATCTCATTTTAAATGAATTTACATTTGGACAGAGAAAAATTTATTATTGCAGGAAAACTTGAACTTGAGACCATATATTTGGGAATCAGCTGCATCTCGTTTTGCTTCCACCCATTTTGACCATTTCACAGTTCATTATCACTTCCTCCAGAGGCAAGGGAGGGAAAGAGTAAAAATGAGACTCCTGTTTATCAAGTAAGGTGTTGATTTCTGAGTCACATTTTTTTTAATACACAGGCACATTAAACTGTGAAACTACTTTTCCATAACCACGGAAATAACCTAAACATCCAATGTGTCAGCACTGCCGGGCTTAGGTAAAGCAACAACACTGACTTTCACTCTGCACCATTTAAAATCCTTTAGAGTTGATGTGCAAAGATGTTGAATTTCCACAGCTTAGCAAAGCACTCAGGTAAGGATAATGCAGAAGGTTATTCGTTTTGTTATTAGTCTCTATATTGTATTGATCGGCTGTGCTTTTAAAGATTGTATTCCCAAGATTTTCCTCAATTACTAAGACCTTGTCTCTTAGCACTCTGGGGAATCACTCTATGTATTTATATACAAAATATCAGCAACTATAATTGTCCCAATAAATTCAGCCTCAGCTCCCTGTGTATAATTTGTTGATCATGCAGTCACTGAGAGACCACATTAACTTTTAATCCATGAAGACACATTATAAAGAGGAAAAGGACTTGGGAATGAGGGTTAGCTGCAGGCTTAATCTTTCTGCCTTTGATTAAAACTTTTGAACTATTGATTCTTTCTTTGTTTATGAGCTTATACATGAAAGAATTCTAATAATAATTATAAGAATTACTCAAGTGCACAATTCTTCCTACTGATATAATTAGATGATTGTCAATAATGTATAAGCATTAGCTTGTACACATGTGAGACACAGTGGTTATTATGTTGGGAGCTGTTTATATCATTAAAGTTGGAAGTGATTCTCAGTTTAGCAGTTTAGAAAAAAAAAAAACTAAGCAGATAGTTACACTTTGAAGACAGTTGATAATTCAAGGCCTAAACTCACACAAAAATATCAGAAAATATTGTTGAATTATACACACAGATTGGAAGAATTTAAAAAAATTTCAGTGTGTTGTAATTGTATTTCACCATTTTGATGCACCAGAGTAGACTAGCAACTGTAAATCTCAGTATAAGAAATAAATCATATTTATTGTGTGTTGATTTTGTGTGTGTGTGTGAAATTGCCTCTACTAACTATCAAAGTGACACTATTATAACAATTAAGTAATTAAAATGAAATATTAAATAATGATTTTTCAACCATTATCAAGGACACAAGTCTAGACAATATTATTATCATAAATATTATTAATATATAGATTAATATATTTATTTCAATCTAATATATATGTATGTTTGTGTATGTTTCTGTGTGTGTGTGTGTGTGTGTGTGTGCTTGAGTGTGCATAGGTACATATATTCATGAATCTAAAAAAGGGCATAAGATCCTCTGGTGCTGAACATACAGGCAGTTGTTATTGGCCCAATGTGGATTCTTGGTTTCTCTGCAAGGGTTGTGCATGGTCTTAACTGCTGAGCCATTTCTCTACTCTACAATTTAATATTTCATAAAACAATGACATACTTACAACTTTATTTAAATAGGTCAAGATATAGAGAAAAGAAAGTATGTATCAAGGCAAATAGTTAATGACTTGACTATATAATTTATTGCAATAGCATTTGTATTTACTGTACTTAGAAAAATAATATTTATTTCAAGAAAGTATTATATGCTTAAAGTAAAATTGATACTACATTATAATTTAACCTAGAAAACTCACAATGGCAACAAATAAAATCAGATTCCTGCCAGGAAAAGCTCTTTGAAATTACACAGTTGTGACAAATTACATTAACTTAAAAAAAAAATGTGTTTTTCCTGCCTGCATTCCTGCTGGCCACTGTAAGTATTGTAAAGGAAAGAACTTTTTCACAAATTCTGGTGTGAACATTTTTTTTTAACAAGCAACCACTGAGATAAACTTGCTAAATGCAAATCTCTATAGGTAACAAAACGCAGAAGCAATGCGAGAGTGCTTTTACTTGCTCTAATTCCGAAGTACAGCACATAAACCCTTGTTACAGGAAATGCAGAGCCATGGCCAGCAAGGTAGGTTCACAGTGATATTAACCTCCAATGCATCAGTGTAGGCTTTGTGGTTTCCAGATTGCAGCCTGAATTACAATGGGAATGAATTTGGATACACAATTACTCAATGGCAAAACTGCACCTTGCTCTCAGAAGATGATAACAATAAATAGGACAGCATTTTTCAAACTCCAGCTGAATGTAAATTATATGACCTTTGAAAAAAGCAAATTTCTATTAATAGAGCAAGAGAGAAAGACTGAAATTCTCCATTCTTAACAATATCCTAGTCAATTCCTATATCATAGTCTGAGTTATTGCTTTGGGTATAAAAAAATATATTTGTATTGTACAAAAAAATGATGGAAACTACACATGCAGTTTTTGCCTTCCAATTTGACTTAATAATTTTAAAGATATAAATTTTCATAATTAAGCTTCTAAGAATAAAAATATAGCAATTAATGTACAATCAATATCTGTGGTGGCAAATAGGTACCATCACCCTGACCTAGAGGCCTGGCCAAGGTACCTGCTCTCCACTACAAATACCTAATCAATATCATTGTATTAGCTTCTTTGATATCTGTATTCCTTCTTTTAATAGGATAGAATATTATAATTCATGAAATCCACAGTACATTTAAATGTATGATAGCCACATCTGCATTGAGGGGCTTTATATAATTAAGAAAAATCAAATTAAGCAACATTTTGTTGGTGAAATAGGAGTCAGCATAATTTGTTTCCATCACTGGGCTGTTTGTGATTCCCGTGTAAGTGCTGTTCTGTCCTCAGGAGGAGATGAAACCTATGAAAGAAGCTCCCCAAAGGTTAGGTGAGATCATTGGATGTCTTGAAGCAAAGTAATCTGAGAAAATCAGTAAGCCACAAGCAAGAGCACATGCAGCAAGAATGGAAGTAAGCCCCTTCATCAAGCACTTTGTGCTAGTCTTATGCTCCATGCTCAGGAGATGAAATTACATCAGGGTGTGAGAACAATGCCATCCTGTGTGAAAAAATCAGCCCTAAATATCTCTTCCAGGAATGTCAATGGATAAAAAAAAACAAAACATTAAAACACTGCAAAGTAAGAAATGAAAAAAAAAGTTTGGGTAAATAGTAGTTTTATGTCAATGTCTTCAGATTGAGAGAGCAGTTTTTGATGACTGCTGAATTAGGAAAAGTATAGGTTTGACTAAATATACAGAAAGTGTGAGTTCATTTGGCTTTTTTAAATTTGTATTTTTGGAGGTAAGGAAACAGACAAGGTAGAGCAATTTTGCAGCCACTGGAATACATGTGGGATGTTTATTATTTCTTTCAAATCTCCAGGTCATTTGCAGTATGTATTATTTAGTCGATAGTACTATCTGCAGTATTGTCCTGATGTTCTTTTGTAAATATACTCTTATGTACCCATGGTATCATACTGCTATGCCCTCCTGTATCTTTGAACATTCATCCTTAGTTTGATCTCCTGTGTGCCCTTTATATATTTCGAAGTACCTATGATTGGCCCTGGGTTTTTTTCTCTTTCCCACAGACTTTCCCTGGGCCTCTGTCTAGTAACACTGCCACTGTCAGTCTCTTTTCAATATCTACATTTTCATCTATTTTCATTCATGTCATAGAATTCCAGGGTTTTTTTTTTGTTGTTGTTGTTCCTAGAAGTCAGCTTCCCTTTAGATCATGAGTACTAGCATTTCTCTGCCTGTGGTATGACTTGTTCCTCTCCCAATTTCTTTCATGGTTTGCTTCTTTTGTTTTTTTTTTCCCTTCTTTATTTTGTATTTATCAAAAAAAATACAGTAAAAAGAATTTAAAATGCA
>PVIH01016518.1:0-18021 GCA_004025045.1 Sigmodon hispidus
TTTATTTTGTATTTATCAAGAAAAACAGTAAAATGAATTTAAAATGCTGATAAGTTAACAATAACTATGAAGAAGATAAAAATCATAAGTATGACTTATCAAGGGTGATAATGCAAATAAGATTACTACACATATATTTACTTTGTGTTCAGCTTTCCCTCTGAATTTTTTCTTTTTCATCCCTGTATATCCTTATTCAGGGTCTCTTCCCCCTCCCACCACATCTGGTCATTTTTCTTCTCTGCAACTCCCCATCCCCTCCCTGGGCAGGGAGCAGACAGTCCTATGGTCCCACTGACCCAATAATGCTTAGATCAGTCTCCACTCCTGGCAAATCCAGTTTTCTCCCCCCTCCCTCAAGTGGTTTTCAATATCTTCAATGATACTGAATACTTTTTCTATAATTCTTAGTCTTGTATATGTCATTAGAATAATGATTTGTGTAAGTTTTCTACAAATATGTTAATTGATTTACATGTCATTTTACTAATAAAATGGTATGTGTATAGTTGAAAAAAAATTATTAGTCATTAGCTACAAAGCAAGAAAGTTGGAGCATGTAATATCCAGGGCATTTTATAGTTAGGATGTTCTATTACTTAATCATAAAGCAAGCTCCTTTGTAAAAACACGTTGTCACTGTAAAAATAATTGTGCACCTCCAGTCGTCGGGATTGTTCACAGCGGATGACAATACTGATACCTGGAGACTGATGGATTCCACGTGTGTTGGTCAGGGAGGTAATCACAGAGCTAGGAGAGAAGCCAGACGTGGTGACTCCCATTTCTTTCAGCCAGTTAAAGTTGAAGCCATTTGTTAGTCTACTTAGAAATGCACACCTCAGACAAGTCTAATGTTTAAGTGAAAGCCTTGTTTAAATATAATAAGAAATAGATTTTAACTATATGGGAGAACCCTTAAAATATTGCTAACCAATTTTGAAAACACTCTGAACTACACTATTATCAACTCCTAAAGAGAGTAACTAAGAAGTCTAAAATAGCTTTTGAGAGAAAACTCATGGAAACACTCCCCAGGGTATAGGGAATTACATTTCCACCCTGCTCTGAAATTCAAAAATTTATCAACCAAATTTGCTTCAAGGAAACAATCCTTTCTGCAGGAATTAGGAAAATGTTAAACTCCTGTTAATCCATAGGAAAATACAAGATTGGGTGTCTAAGTGTTTTAAGTAAAAATATTCCCAAATAGGTATTACTCACTCCATGTGCACAGTAAATGTTTTTGTATTTTTTTAAATGGAAGATATGTTTTACTCCACAGACCATTTCTCTTTTTTGGGGAAGCATGGGGGGTTTGTGTTATACAGGGAACCTTTTCAGTTCTGATTCATTTCCCTTTAAATCATCCAAATATTGCTTTTTATGGGCTATGTAGTGGCCAAACAGTCTCTAAGGGGGTGCTAAAACTTTCAAGCCTTCTTTGCTTCCCTTAAAATAAAATAAAATAAAATAAAAAAGTTTTTGCAGGAGGAAAGAGGTTCTGTATGGAGCTATATGGACTGTGAAGCTGCCCTCAGTCCAAGACTTAGGAGGAATAAGTGAGCTCTAAGTGTTCTAGGTTCCCGCTCTTATTTTGCACAAAGACCTCCTTTACATCTTAGAGTACATTTTCCTTTTAGAAGCTTAAACATTATTGATAAACCAAAGCAACTTCTACTTTTTCCTCAGAAGTGACCTGAAAATGTCCTGGAATGAAAGCACAGTACCACTGTAAACCACATGTTGTTCACACATAACTCAAAAGATTCTTGTTGAAAAATTACTCAGAACTAAGAACAGTCTGCTTACTCAAGATCATGCAGTGATTTCAGTGGCAGAGATGGTGGAGTGTACAATTCACTGGTGGCTAACTCCACAGAATAGCAAGGGCATCTTTCTCTTTGGTCTTAGTGAGGGTTACTTTGCTGTGATGAAACACTGTGACCAAAGCAACTTGGGGAGGAAGGTTTACACTTTCATATCACTGTTCCTCATTGAATGAAGTCAGCACAGGAACTCAAACAGGGCTGGAACCTGGAGGCAGGAGTTGATGCAGAGGCCATGGAGGAGTGCTGCTTACTGACTTACTCTCCTTGGCTTGCTTAGTCTACCTTCATATATAACCTAGGACCACCAGCCCAGGGATAGCACTACTCACAATGGGCTATACCCTCCTCTTTGATCACTAAGAAAATGCTGTACAGTCTGACAATATGGAAGCATTTATTTATTGAGGTACTCACCTTCCAGATAAATGTAGCTGTGTCAAGTTGACATAAAAGCAGCCAGCACTCTTTTCTTATCTCCATTACATAGCTTGTTCAAAGAATCACGTTTGTCTTAAACCATCCCTTTATCTTAGTTCTCTACTATCCTAATAAATAGTGTGGGAAAAAGGCTTAGGAAGACCAAGACTGAATGAAGTATTTTTCTCAGACAATAGTTTGATATGCTTCATCAGTTGATTTGCAGGAGAAATCTACCAGTGAACCTGCATTTTCAGGTAACTGGTAAAGCCACTACTTAGGAAATTTGACTGGTCACACCATAGCTACCCTAAACAGAAGTCCAAGAAGACCATTCAGAAATCAATTCATTCTCCTTTATGTATTCAATGCCAACTCTGGGCAGGTAACATGCTCAGCACTGTGTATATAACAGTCACTGAGAAAAGGATAGTGAAAGATCTGTACGAGAGTGTCGTACTTTGTCAATAATAAATACTGCTTCTCATTTGTGGTATGTTTATGTTTTCAGGATATGGTAACATGGAAGTACAAACACTCAATATTCTTTTTTTTTTTTTTCCTATGATACTCAGTCAAAGTCTGCATTTTCTTGCAAGCTCTACCTGGGATCTGATAAAGCCCATTCACTGGCCATTTACCCTTTGTCTATGTCACCTACATCCTGCTCAGTCTCGGATTCCATCTTTCTCTCCTACTTCATGACCAAACACTAAAGTCATTTAACTTGTATTTTTCCCAACTCCTTTTCCCTGCCACTTTTAAATTTATGTCAGTTCTATACATTTAAGGTAACTCATCTACAACCTTTGAAATAAGATTTGAAAATGATATTGAAAACTTTTCAGAAAAAGATAACAATAGACTACTCAAGACAATCTTTAAAATACAAATAAATAAAAAAGAATATCTTCCATAAGATAGTGAAGTATATTTTGAAACTTCAATAGGTGAAAGGGTTTAATATTCAATAAAAATTGGAAATGCATGTAATATAATAGCTCAGAAACAGATTCAAATGCCTATCAAGTTTTGAGTTATCATGAAAGTGACATCTCAAACTGAGTAAAGAATGAAGAATTCAAAGAATGATGTTGAGGAACTAGGAAAAAATATTAAAAGTATATTTTTCTTATCAGAAATAAATTCCAGATGCATTATTCAAATATAAGAAATAAAAGATTTAGAGAAAGGCACGAGGAATAAGAAGGATCACATTTACCTTGCTTCCTAAAATAATTATAAAAGTAGACAAATTATAAGAAACAATAATTTTCAAACATTGTATGACATAGTGCATCAATCTCTGGAACAGAAGACAGAAGTGACAGGAGAGTTCCCAGACCATACCACGGAGAAAAGGAAGCCAGCTATCTGAGTATCACTGAGGGAGACCCAAGGCTGCTAGGCCACAGAGTGGTGTCCTAGAGAAAAGAGGCCACAGAGTGGTGTCCTAGAGAAAAGAGGGTGCACAAGCCAGTTCAAGAATTTCACAGTCCCCTGAGAGAAACCAACCCCAATATGCTTAGTAGGCATGTAGGAGTCAACCATTGTAGTTGCCCAAGACCAGAAAGGCAACCATCTGAAAGGAATAGAAGGCATGCCCTTATTCAGGGCTGGAGAGATGGCTCAGCAGTTAAGAACACTGGCTGCTCTTTCCAGAGGTCCTGAATTCAATTCCCAGCAACCACATGGTAGCTCACAACCATCTATCTGGCAGATAGAACACTCATATACATAAAATAGATTGATCTTTTTTTAAAAAAAAAGAACAAAAGCACAAGGATATATATGAATGAAAATGTCTATGAAATCTGTCATTTTGTGTGTTTAACTTAAATAAACAACATAAAAAACCAAAACAAATTTTAAAAGTCCTATTCTCCCATCTAGAAATATCTCAGTATTGACAGAGAATTAGGTTTGCCGCTTTGATGGGAGGAATTTTTTCCTTCAAAATACTACTCTTGTCTTCTCTAACAAGATACAAGTGGACTAGAACCAGACTCAAGAATTGTCTCTGGATCCAGCTTAGTTGTAGAGTACACGCTTAGCACATGCTGCAAGGCCCTGGATTTGATTATTTTTATTTAAAATAGATTATTTTCTCATACAGTACATTCCAACCACAGCCCCCCACCACCATTCATCCCAACTCCCCTGGCTTCTCTCTTCCCCAGATCTACTCCCAGCCTGTCTCCCTTTAGAAAAGAGTAGGCCCCCAAGAGACAATAACCAAATACAACATAACAAAACAGAACACAATAAAACAAGGCAAAATTCCCCACAGAGGCTGGACAAGGCAATCCAATAGGAGGAAAGGAGTCCCAAAAGCAGGCAAAAGAGTCAGAGATATCTGCTCCCACTGTTAGGAGTCCCATGAAAACATACACTAACAGCCATAATATATATGCAGAGGACCTGGTGCAGACCCATGCAGGGCCTGTGCTTGCCACTTTTTTCTGTGAACCCATATAAGCCCTGCTTAGTTGATTCAGTGGGCCATGTTCTCCTGATGGCCTCTCGCTCTGACTCCTACAATCCTTCCACCCACTCCTCTGTGATGTTCCCTGAGATGGGAGAAAGTCAATTTAAACCCTCTCCACATAATGTCTGACTATGCATCTCAGCATCTGCTCCCATCTGCCGCCAGAGGAAGCCTCCCTGAGGAAGACCAAACAAGATGCTAATCTATGGGTTGAGCAGAATATCATTAGGAATCATTTCATTGACTTTTTTTAATCTTGGAGTGATTGTAGGTTTAGGTGCAGATTGCTGGGTTTGTCTTTGTTGGGTGAGTGTTTTGGTCCTTGGTTTCTTTTCCTTACTGGATTCTCAGAGAGTGATAGCTCTATTTTATCTGTTTTGCTGGCCTGCTCAGCCAATGTGTTGAATAGAAATGTCTGCTAGGGTTGCAGCCATGAGTTTTTGCAGGAGGGAAGTCAAAAGGGGCTGATCTTTGCAAGCCACAGGGGTTGTGGACGTAGGGAAGGCTGCAGATGGCTACTTAACTAGGGACAAGCTGGAGAGATTAGGTCTGCTGGGGGAACAGACAGAACAAACAAGTCCACAGACAGGCTCCAGAATTTGATTCTTAACACCAAAAATGAAATAAAACAAAAATTGCAAACCCAAAAGTATTTGCAAGATTATAAAAATGATCCACATCCAACAATGTAAAATTCACCATTACTGGGAGAAAGGATGGGGAAGGGTAGGTGGAAAGAAAGAAATAAGGGAGAGAGGGAGTGAGGAAGAGAGGAAGAGGGAGGACGGATGGAGGGAGGAGAAGGAGGAAGAAACTCACCATAGCATTTGTGAAAGCAAGTATCTGGGCATGCCTTCAATGTCCTCCCCGACAGACCACTTAAATAAATTATGATGACTCATTTTCTGGAGCCATACCCAAATACTGAAAGATAATTTTCAAATGTAATGTTAGAGTAGAAAATTCAGATGTCACTAGAATGGTATATTACATTTTGTTTTGTAATAAACCAGAGGCTAACAAAATATATACGTGCATCCAAGAAATTGTTATCCATGATTATATCTGATGAAGAGAATTGAAAAATGATTTATTTTTTATATATTTCCTCAATTTCTAAACTTAAATAAAGGTATTTGTTTTATAAAATGTGAATTTAGATGTGTATGAATATGCACATGCACGTCATGTGTGTACACATTTCTGCTTTCCTATTATACCCAGAGTCAACTATTTTTTTTTTGTTTTCATGACACAAACCCCTTTGTCTACTGGTGAACTAGTCAACCAATTACTCTCGCGCGCGCGTCTTCCTTTCCTCTCTCCTAGTTATTTTCATCTACTAACAATGCATTTGTCCATATTGGACGTTTTGTCAGCCTAAGTTATCTATTTTTACACTTTTTGATACCTCACTTCTTGATGGAAAACTAATAGACATTTCTAATTGAATATTCACCGCATGCTAAGACACTAGTCTCACTTTAAAATATGTTTTATTTAACCAAATGCGGTGATATAAGAACTACTATCACATTTCAGGACATGGAGAAAAAGGGAAGAGGAAGTTATACAATGTAACTAAGACCACAGAGCTGGAAAATAAAAAGTGTAATAGCAGTGATCCCAGCATAAGCAGCCTGATCATCGGCTCCTGCTTCTTGCTATTGCCTCCTTGATATATCTTTCTAGGTTGTCCTTGTCTCAACACCATTCATTAATTCTGGGAGCTTCTGACCAGCTTCCACTCTCCAGCTCCTCCATTGATTTGTGATAAAAGTTTCTCTCATCTCTTTTCCTTCTAAATCCCTCCCTCGTCCTTGGTTTCTAATACATGCTCTCTTGCTTCTCTTCTCATTCCTTGTATTATTATTTCAACTATTCTTCCTCCTACAATCATTAAGACATTTGTATTAGTTACTTTTTTAATTTATTTTTTTATTTTTTATTATTATTATTATGAACAAAGAAGTCACACTTTCTACCCTTATTCAAGGTCCCTTCCCCCTCCCACCACATCAGGTCATTCTCTCTTCTCCACAACTCCCCATCCCCTCCCTGGGGAGGCTGCAGGCAGTCCCATGGTCCCACTGCCCCAATAATGCTTACTTCAGTCTCCACTCCTGGTGGATGCAGTTTTCTCCCCACTCCATCAAGACTGAGTCAGGTGTTCCTCTAGGAGGAGTGGGATCCAAGGTGTCAGTCCAGGGCGTTTCTGATCCCAAGCTGTTCAGTGGTTGTGGTTTGCAGCTTGGGCATTCTTTGCTTTTTTCTTGTTTGTTTGTTTGTTTGTTTAGAGTCCACTAATGAGTGAGTACATCCCCTGCTTATCTTTCTCAGTTAATGATACCTCACTCAGTAGGATATTCTCCAAATCCATCCATTTGACTGAAAACTTTAGGATATCATTTTTTCTTACTGCTGAGTAGTACTCCATTGTGTAGATGTGCCACAGTTTGTTAATCCATTCTTCAGTTGAGGGACATCTAGGTTGCTTTCAGGTTCTTGCTATTACAAATAACGCTGCTATGAACATAGTTGAGCTAATGCCTTTGGAGTGTGACTGTGCATCTTTAGGGTATACACCCAGAAGTGGTATTGCTGGGTCCTTGGGGAGATTGATTCTCAATTTTCCTAGAAACTGCCATACTGCATTCCAAAGTGGCTGACACTCACACCAACAATGGAGGAGTGTTCCCCTTGCTCCACATCCTCTCCAGCATAGGCTGTCCCCTGTGTCTTTTATGTTAGCCAATCTAACAGGTCTTAGGTGGTATCTCAAAGTTGTTTTGATTTGAATTTCTCTGATGGCTAAAGATGATGAGCACTTTTTCAGATGCCCTTCAGCCATTTGTAATTCTTCTGCTGAGAATTCCCTTTTTAGATCTGAACCCCATTTTTTGATTGGGTTATTCAAGGTTTTGGGCTCTAGATTCTTGAGTTCTTTATATATCTTAGAGATCAGTCCTCTATCACTTGTAGGGTTGGTGAAAATCTTTTCCCATTCTGTAGGCTGGCGTTTTGTCCTATTGACAGTGTCCTTGGCTTTACAGAAGCTTCTTAGCTTCAGGACATCCCACTTATTGATTGTTGGTCTTAGTGTCTGTGCCACTGGTGTTATATTTAGGATGTGGTTGCCTGTGCCAATTCATAGAAGTGTATTTCCCACTTTCTTTTCTATCAAGTTTAAAGTGGCTGGGTTTATGTTGAGGTCTTTGATCCACTTGGATTTGAGTTTTGTGCAGGGTGACAGGCTCAGATCTATTTGCATTTTTCTACACACTTCCATCCAGCTATGCCAACACCATTTGTTAAATATACTATCTTTTTTTCCATCGAATATTTTGGGTCTCTTTCTCAAAGATCAAGTGTTCGTAGGTTTTTGGGTTAATGTCTGGATCCTCAATTCTATTCCATTGATCCACAAGTCTGTTTTTATGCCAGTACCAGGCTGTTTTTATTCCTTCAGTTTCTACTGTGTGAAATAGTTTGAGGAGTAACAGTAGTAATTCTTCTTTGAATGTCTGGTAGAATTCAGCACTGAAACCATCTGGACTAGGGCTTTTATTTTTGGGGAGGCTTTTAATGACAGCTTCCTTAAGGGTTATAGGTCTGTTTAGGTAACTAATCTGATCTTCATTTAATTTTGGTAGATGGTACCTGTCCAGAAAGCTGTCCACTTCTTCTACGTTTTCCATTTTTGTGGAATACAGATTTTCAAAGTATGATCTGATAATTCTCTGGATTTCCTGGGGGTCTGCTGTTATGTCTCCCTTTTCATTTCTGATTTTGTTGATTTGGACACTCTCTCTCTGTTTTTTGATTAGTTTGGCTAAGGGCTTATCTATCTTGTTGACTTTCTCAAAGCACCAACTCTTAGATTCATTGATTCTTTGTATTGTTCTTTTTGTCTCAATTGTATTGATTTCAGCTCTAAGTTTGATTATTTCCTACTGTCTTCTAGGTGAGTTTGTTTTTAATTGTTCTAAGGCTTTCAGCTGTGCTGTTACGTCTCTAGTGTGGGATTTCTCTAGGTTTTTCATGTAGGCATCTAGTGTCGTGAATTTTCCTCTTAAGACTGCTTTCATTGTGTCCCACAAGTTTGGATACGTTGTGGATTCATTTTCATTAAATTCTAGGCAGACTTTGATTTCTTTCTTAATTTCTTCCTTAACCCAGAGATGGTTCAGTTGAGTGATGTTTAGTTTCCATGAGTTGGTAGGCTTTCTTTGATTTTTGATGTTGTTGAACTCTAACTTTAGGCCCTGGTGGTCCAATATGTTACAAGGAATTATTTTCATTTTTTTGTATCTATTGATATTTGCTTTATGACCAATTATGTGGTCAATTTTGGAGAAAGTTCCATGAGGAGCTGAGAAATATGTATGTTCCTTTGCATTTGGGTGGAAGGTTCTGTAGATATCTATTAAATCCATTTGCATCATCACCTCTTTTAGACTCCTTATTTCTCTGTTAAGTCTCTGTCTGGTTGACCTATCCAGGGTTGAAAGTGGGATATTGAAGTCTCCCACTATTAGGGTGTAAGAATTGATGTGGAATTCGAGCTTTAGCAGTGTATCTTTTACATAGGTATGTGCCTGCATATTAGGGGCATAAATATTCAAGATTGAAATTTCCTCTTGACCAATTTTTCCTGTGATGAATAAGTAATGATCATCTTGCTCCCTTTGATTGCTTTTAGCTTAAAGTCTATTTTGTTAGAAATTAGAATGGCAACCCCCACTTGTTTCTTAGGACCATTTGACTGAAAAATCTTTTCCCAACCCTTTACCCTAAGCCTGTGTCTGTCTTTGTGGTTTAGGTGTGTTTCTTGTAGGCAACAGAAGGATAGCTTCTGTTGTTGTATCCCTCTTGTTAGTGTGTGACATTTTATAGGAGAGTTGAGTTCATTGATACTGAGGGATATTAGTGACCACTGATTGATATTTCCTTCCATTTTTGGTGGTAACTTGTTTGTATTTCCTTTCTCTGGAGTATTCTTCTGTGGAATTATTGATTGTTTGTGGTTTTATGGGTGCATCTGGGGTTCATAGGTTGGAGTTTTCCCTCTAATACTCTCTGTAGTGCTGGATTGGTAGATAGATATTCTTTCAGTCTGACTTTGTCATCAAATATCGTCTATGGTGATATGGTGGTGATTTTGCAGGGTATAGTATTCTATTTTGCCAGCCATGTACTTTTAGTGTCTGTATAACTTCTGACCAAGCCCTTCTAGCTTTCATCGTTTCCATTGAATAGTCAGGCGTTATTCTGATGGGTCTACCTTTATATGTAAGTTGGCCCTTTTCTTTAGCAGCTCTTAAAATTTTTTCTTTGTTCTGCATGTTTTGTGGTTTGATTATAATGTGGCATGCTGAATTTTTTGGGAGGTCATATCTATTTGTTGTTCTGTAAGCTTCTTGTATCTTTATAGGCATTTCCTTCTTCAGGTTAGGGAAGTTTTCTTCTATGATTTTATTTAAAATATTATCTGTGCCTTTGAGCTGGTATTCTTCTCCTTCTTCTATTCCTATTATTCTCAAGTTAGATATTTTTATGGTGTCCCAGATTTCTTGAACATTTTGAGTTATGGCTTTTTTGGTTTTAGTATTTTCTTTGACTGATATATCTATTTGAGCTACTGAGTCTTCCACTTCAGAGAGTCTATCTTCCATCTCTTGAACTCGCTGGTTATGCTTGAATCTGTGGTTCCAGTTTTTTTTTTCAGGTTTTCTATTTCCATCTTTGCCTCATTTTGTGCCTTTTTTATTGCTTCTATTTCAGTTTTAGTTCCTGGCATGTTTCTTTCATTTTTTGGTTTACTTTTTCTTTTTTTTCTTTCATGGATTTGTTTATCTCTTCCAATTTTTGGTTTGTATTTTCTTCTATTTCTTTAAGGCATTTTTTCATATCTTCTTTGAGAGCTTCGATGATTGTCATAAAGGAATTTTTGGTGTTGGTTCCTTCTGTTTCCTCTTCATTGCTCAGTTCAGGTCTTGTAGTTGTAGGATCGCCACTTTTTTCTGGAGTTATCTTGTTGTTTTTTACATTATTATATATATATTTTTGCACTGGCATCTGCCTATGGCTTCAGTGGTTCATGATTAGGTGTCTCCTAGTCAGTTGTGGCACACGGGCTTGTATATCTCCTGTCACCCCTGAATAAAAGGCCTGCTCAATCTCTACCTCGTCTCTGGGCAGGGGAGTGGATTTCAAGTCTTCAGTCCTTCTCTGATTGATCAGTTGGAGGAAGGTGGCCGTGCAAATTCCCTCAGCAGCAGCTGGGGGACCCTGGCAGACCGAATTTATCTCTGTCTGCTACAGAGTGAGTGGGGACAAGCTCCACAGACAGGCCCTGGTCTGTTAGTTACTTTTCTATTGCTATAATAAAATGCCATGACCAATGCAGTTTATAAAAGCAAGAGTAGCTTTGGGCTTTTGATTCCACAGGGTTGGAATGTATGATGGCAGAATGAAGACAGCAAATGGCAGGTATGAGAGTAGCAGCTAAAAGCTTAACATCACAAACAGCAAACAGGAAGTAGAGAGAGCTACCTGGGAATGGTAGGAGGCTTTAAAACCTCACAGCCTGCCCCCAATCACTTATTTCTTCCAGCAAGCCCACTCCACCTAAACCCATCCTAACAGTACTATCACCTGGGAACCAAGTATTCAAGTATCTCAGTCTATAGAGGACATACACATTCAATATATCACAATACTGTTTCTTGGAATTCCATCATTGAATGTCTTCTCTATTTCTGACTCTCTTGAAAGGACTTTCCACGCTACTCCTTTCCTCTCTAAGTCCAGGAACTTTGTGAACACTCTGGCTATTCAGTTCTCTTTTGTAGGCATTAACAAGAGTGTTTTTCCTGGGCACCAGCATTCATAAAAATCCAGAGTTGCACTCATCTTTGAGCCTCTCTTTGCTACTATTATTCTGTTTTTTTAACATATTTCAGAGATCAGCCCTTGATCAGATGTAGGGTTGATGAAGACCTTTTTCCTTTCTGTATGCTGTTGTTTTGTCTTACTGATAGTGTCCTTTGCCTTACAGAAGCATTTCAGGTTCAGGAAGTTCCAATTATTAATCATTGCTCTCAGTGTCTATGCTACTGGTGTTATATTTAGGAAGTGGTCTCCTGTGCCAGTGCATTCAAGGCTGTTTCCCACTTTCTTTTCTATTAGGTTTAATGTAATTAGGTTTATGTTGAAGTCTTTAATCCACTTGGACTTGAGTTTTGTACAGGGTAATAGACATGAATCTTCTACAATTCACTGTTCAGTTATGCCAGCACGGCTTGTTGAAGATACTATCTTTTTTCCATTGTATATTTTTAGCTTCTTTGTCAAAAATCAGGTGTCCATAGGTGTGTATATTATTATCAGGGTCTTCTATTCCATTCCATTAATCCACATGCCTGTTCTAATGCCAATACCAGACTGTTTTTATCACTGTAGCTCTATAGTAGAGCTTGAAGTCAGAGATGATGATGCCTTCAAGAAGTTCTTTTATTAAACAGGATTGCTTTGACAATCCTAGGTTTTTTGTTTTTCCATATGAAGCTGACTATTGTTCTTTCAAGGTTTGTGAAGAATTGTGTTGGGATTTTGATGGTGATTGCACTGAATCTGTAGATTGCTTTTGGTAAGATTGCTATTTTTACTATGTTTATCCTACTTTTACAAGAGCATGGGAGATCTTTCCATTTTCTGATATTTCTTCAGTTTCTTCAGTGATTTAAAGTTCTTGTCATACAGGTCTTTCACTTCTTTGTTTAGAGTTACCCCAAGATATTTGGTGTTATTTGCAGCCATTGTAAAAGGTGATGTTTCCCTGAATTCTTTTCAGTATTTTTATTATTTGTGTATAGGAAGGCTATTGATAAACTTATATAGCCACTTTGAAAATAAATATGGTAGTTTTTCCATAAAACTTGGAATCAATCTACCTCACAATCCAGCAATACTACCATTGGGCATATACCAAAGGATATACATTCTTATTCCAAGGGCATTTGCTCAACTATGTTAATAACAACATTATTTGTAATAACCAGAACCTGGAAACAACCTAGATGCCCCTCAACTGAAGAATGGATTTTAAGATGTGGTATATTTACACTTAGGAGAAAAAAATGACATCCTGAAATTTGTAAGCAAATGGGTACAACTAGAAAAAAATGATCCCAAGTGAAATAACACAGACCCTAAAAGATAAACCTGAGATGTACTCACTCATAACTGGATTTTTAGATGTAAAGTAAAAGATAACCAGGCTACAATCCATGATCCCTAAGCAGCTAGGTAACAAGGAGGAACCTAAGAGAAACATCCATGAACCACCCTGGGAAGGGGAAATAGAGAAAATCTCCTGAGCAAAAAAATTGAGACCATGGAGGGGAGTGGAGAAAGAACATGGGGGAATGAGATGGTTGAGTTGGGAGAGGGACAGAGAGAGAGAACAATGAAAGAGATACCTTGGAAGAGAGAGCCATTGTGGTATTAGAGAGAAACCTGGTGCTAGGAAAATACCCAAGAACCCACAAAGATGACCTCCAAGCAATAATGGATAGGGTACTAAACTCGCCTTCTGCTGTAATCAAACTGATGACCACCCTAACTGTCATTATAGAAACTTCATCCAGGAACTGATGGAAGCAGATGCAGAGATCCATAGCTAAGCACTGGGTTGAGCTCCCAGTCTAGTTGAAGAGAAAGAGGAGAGATTATATGAGGAAACCCAGAGACAGCTGACCCGAGCTATTGAGAGCTCACTGACTCTGAACTGACAGCTGGGAAACCTCCATGGAACTGAATTAAGCCCTGTGAATGCGGATGACAGCTGAATGGTGTGGGCAGTTCATGGGGCCTCTGGCAGTAAGAACAGAATTTATTCCTGGTGCATGAACTGGCTTCTTGGAGCCCATTCCCTACAGAGAAACACCTTGCTCAGTCTTGATATGGGAGGGGGAGGGAAGAGGGGATTGATCCCACCTCAACTTGCTATATCAGAATGCATTAATTTACTCTGGGAGTCTTTACCATCTCTGAGGAATAAATGGGGGGATGGGATAAGACGAAGCTGGGGGATGACAGGGAAGAGGAGAGGGAGGGAGAACAATGATGGGTATGTTAAAAAAAACTTTTAAAAATATTTATAGGTCCTAATACTTAGATCTTCAGACAATAAGAGGATAGAACTATAGAGTTCATATTGTCCCACAAAGAATATGAATTTGTGCACAATCATTTCAAGAATAAAGTACTAGAATTTCCCTTTAAAAAATTGCTATTTTGTCCTGAGCATTTGAGTTTTAGCCAAGAGTTTAAAATGTGTATATTCTGTTAACACCCGACTATTCAATGAAAACAATGAAAGCAAGAAGGTCCTGGTCAGACATTATACAGACACTAAAAGTGCATGGATGCCAAACTAGACTACTGTACCCAGTAAAACTATCATTCAACATAGATGAAGTAAACAAGATATTTCAAGACATAACCATATTTAAACAATACCTAACCACAATCTGGCTCTACAAAAAGCCCTAGAGGGAAATCTTCAACCTATGGAAAACAAAAACACCTATGTAACTACAAACAATTGATAAGCCCACAGAAGAACCTCTGTCCCAAAAAAGGAAATACATGATACGACCAAAAATAACAGGAAATATCAATCATTGGTCATTAATATTTCTTAATATCAATGGACTCAATTCACCTATGAAAAGACACACCCTAGCATGATTGATACAAAAACAGAAACCATCCTTCTGTTGCATAGAAGAAACACAACTCAACTTTAAAGACAGACACAGGCTCAGAGTAAAGGGTTGGAAAAAGACTTTCCAATCAAATGGCCCTAAGAAACAAGCTGGTGTAGCCATTCTAATATCTAACAAAATAGACTTTAAGCTGAAATCAATAAAAAGAGACCAGAAGGGTCACTACTTCATCATCTCAGGAAAAATCCACAAAGATCAAATTTCAATCCAGAATATCTATGCCCCTAACACAAGGGCACCTACATATGTAAAAGAAACACTATTAAAGCTTACACCTCATATTGAATCTGACACACTAATAGTGGGAGACCCCACTTTCACCCTTGGATAGGTCAATCAGACAGAAACTCAACAGAGAAGTAAGGGATCTAACAGAAGTTATGACCCAAACGGACTTAATGGATATAAACTGAACCCTCCAACCAAACAAAAGGAAATATACATATTTCTCAGCACCCCATGGAACTTTCTCTAAAATTGACCACATCCTAGGTCATAAAGCAAATATCAATGGGTATAAAAAAATGGGTATAACTCCTTGTACCATATTAGATCACCATGGTCTGAGTTAGAGTTCAACAACATCAAGAATCACAGAAAGCATACCGACTCATGAAAACTAAACATCACTCAACTGAAGCACCTCTGGGTCAAGGAAGAAATTAAAGACTTCCTAGAATTTAATGAATTAATCCACAACATACCAAAACTTATGGGATACAATGAAAGCAGTCTTAAAAGGAAAATTCAAAGCACTAGATGCCTGCATGAAAAGACTAAAGAAATCCCACACAAGAGAACTATCAGCACAGCTGAAAACACTAGAACAATTAGAAGCAAACTCACCTATAAGGAGTAGACAGCAGGAAATAATCAAACTTAGGGCTGAAATCAATACAATTGAAACAAAAAGAACAATATAAAAAATCAATGAATCAAAGAGTTTGTTCTTTGAGAAAGTCAACAAGATAGAATAATCCTTATCCAAACTAGCTAAAAACCAGAGAGAGAATATCCAAATTAGCAAAATCATAAGTGAAAAGGGGGACATAACAACAGACCCCCCCAGGAAATCCAGAGAATTATCAGGTCATACTTTGAAAATCTATACTCAACCAAAAATAAAAAACCTAAAGAAATGGACAGGTTTCTGAACAGGTACCATATACCAAAATTAAATCAAGATCAGATTAAAGACCTAAACAGTCCTATAACACCAAAGGAATTTGAAGCTGTCATTAAAAGTGTTCCCCCCCAAAAAAAAAAAAGCCCAGGCCCACATGGTTTCAGTCCAGAGTTCCACCAGACATTCAAAGAAGAACTAATATCAATACTCTTCAAACTGTTCCATACATTAGAAACTGAAGGAATATAACCAAGCTCTTTCTATGAGGCCACAAAGCCCTGATACCCAACCCACTCAAAGACACAACAAAGAAAGAGAATTACAGACCAATTTACCTCATGAACATTGATTCAAAATTCTCAACAAAATTCTGGCAAACCTAATCCAACAACATATAAAAAAAGTTATTGACCACAATCAAGTAGGCTTCATCCCAGAAATACAGGGATGGTTCAACCTGCGGAAAACTGTAAATGTCATCCATCATATAAACAAATTGAAGGGAAAAACCACATGATCATCTCCTTAGATGCTGAAAAAGCCTTTGAAAAAATCCAACAGTCCTTTATGATAAAAGTCCTGGAGAGATCAGGAACACAGGGAAAATACCCAAATACAATAAAGGTGATTTACAAAAAGCCAACAGCCAACATTAAACTAAATGGAGAAAAAATCAAAGCAATCCCACTAAAATCAAGAACTAGACAAGGCTGTCCCCTCTCCCCTTATTTATTGAACATAGATCTTGAAGTTTTAGCTAAAGCAATAAGAGAACAAAAGGAGATTAAGGGAATACAAATTGGAAAAGAAGATATCAAACTATCTCTATTTGCAGATGATATGATTGTATATATAAATGGCCCACAAAATTCTGCCAAGGAAATTCTACAGCTGATAAACACCTTCAGCAATGTAGCAGAACACAAGATTAACTCAAAGAAATCAGTAGCCCTCCTATACACTAAAGATAAAAGGGCTAAGAAAGAAATTAGAGAAACATCACCCTTTACAATAACTACAAATAGCATTAAATATCTTGGAGTAACTCTAACCAAAGAAGTAACAGATCTATTTGACAAAAACTTTAAATCACTGAAGAAGAAATCAAAGAGGATATCAGGAAATTTAAAGAGCTCCCATGCTCCTGGATAGGTAGGATCAACATAGTAAAAATGACACTTTTACCAAAAGCAATCTATAGACATAATGCAATACCCATCAAAATCCCAACACAATTTTTTACAGACCTTGAGAGAATGATACTCAACTTTATATGGAATAACAGAAAACCCAGGACTGTCAAAACAATCCTGCTCAATAAAAGAACTTCAGGAGGCATCACTATCCCTGACTTCAAGCTATACAATACAGCTATAGTAATAAAAACAGCCTGGTACTGGCATAAAGACAGGCTTGTAGATAAATGGAAATGAACCAAAGACCCTGACATTTACCCACACACCTATGAACACCTGATTTTTGACAAACAGGCCAAAATATCCAACGAAAAAAAGATAGTATCTTCAACAAATAGTGTTGGCATAACTGGATGGTAGTGTGTAGAAAAGCACAAATAGATCCAAACCTATTACCTTGCACAAAACTCAAATCCAAGTGGATCAAAGGCCTCAACATAAACCCAGCTACATTGAACTTGATAGAAAAAAAGGTGGGAAATACTCTCCAATGCATTGGCACAGGTGACCCCTTCCTAAATATAATCCCAGTAGCACAGACACTAAGAACAACAATCAATAAGTGGGTCCTCCTGAAACTGAGAAGCTTCTGTAAGGCCAAGGACACAGTCAATAAGACAAAACAACAGCCTATAGAATGAGAAATAATCTTTACCAACCCTACAAGCAACAGAGAATTGATCTCTAAAATAAAGAACTCAAGAAACTAGAGCCTCAAACTCTTAATAAACCAATTAAAAAATGGGGTTCAGAACTAAAAAGGGAATTCTCAGCAGAAATACAAATGGCTGAAAGGCACTTGAAAAAGTGCTCAACATCTTTAGCCATCAGAGAAATACAAATCAAAAAAATTTTGAGATACCACCTCACACCTGTCAGAATGGTTAGGATCAAAAACACAGATCACAGCCTATGCTGGAGAGGATGTGGAGTAAGAGGAACACTCCTCCATTGTTGGTGGGAGTGTAAAGTTGTACAGCCCCTATGGAATGCAGTATGGTAGCTCCTCAGAAAACTGGGAATCAATCTCCCCAAGGATCCAGCAATATCACTATTGGGCATATACCCAAGGGACTCACATTTGCACTCCAAAGGCATTATCTCAACTATGTTCATAGCAGCACTGTTCATAATAGCAAGAACCTGAAAACAACTGAGATGCCCCTCA
>PVIH01016518.1:18121-45420 GCA_004025045.1 Sigmodon hispidus
AAAAAAAAAAAAAAAAAAAAAAAAAAAAAAAAAAAAAAAAAAAAAAAAAAAAAAAAAAAAAAAAAAAAAAAAAAAAAAAAAAAAAAAAAAAAAAAAAAAAAAAAAAAAAAAAAAAAAAAAAAAAAAGCAAAGAACACTCAAGCTGCAAAATGAAAATGCAACCCCTGAAAAGCTTGGGTACAGAAAGAACTTAAGAGTGATATTCAGGGATTTCCTCCTAGGAAGAGAAAATAGAGAGAATTTCCTTAGCTAATTGAGAGCATAATAATGAGTTACAACCAAAAAAGAGGTGGGAACAAATCATGAGAGAAGGAGATTATTGAGTGAGAGGAGCAACAAGGAGGGAGAAAAAAGTAGAGATAGAGTTTTTAATAGAGAAAGTCAATGTAGGGTTGGAAAAGGCCAGGTGCTAGGAAAACCTACAAGAATTCACAGGATGTCCCTACCTAGGTCTCCAATCAATAGTGAAGGTGTTGCCTAGACAAGACTTCCCCTATAATCAAATGAATAGCCACCCCAAGTGCCAACACAGAACTTACATCCAACAGTGAATAGAGATAGAGGCAGAGACACATGGATGAACACTGGGCTGAGTCCCTGGTCCAGCTGATAGCAGAGGAGGAGAGTCTATATAAGCAAAGGGATAGGGCTTATGAGGAAAACTCCCACAGTGATGGCTGGCTGGAGCTCTTGGAAGCTCACTGAATTAAGAACAGCCACTGAGGATCCTTCAAGAAAAGGAACTAGGCCCTCCAAGTATAGGCAGCTGTCCATTGACATGGGTAGTATGTGGAGCCTTGAGGAGAGAGATCAGACTGTGTTTCTGAGTGTGGACTGGCACTTCAGAGCCCATTCTCCCCAGAGAAACAACTAACCCAGACATGACATTAGGATGAGGAAATTGGACTTGTCTGAAGTAGATGCTGAGCTTATCCTTGGGACTTCTTGTCCTTTTGTGGGAGAGGATGGGGGGATGGGGAGGAAGGAGGCTGAAGGCAAACGGGGAGGGGATTGGGAGGTAAAAGGGAGGAAGAACAGAGGGAGAACAAGAGGATACATGGGGGGAAAAGGGCTTTATTTTCTAATATATATTTATATACATATATAAATAAAAATAAAAATGAAAAAAAAAAGAGTGCCTTAGCAGTAGTGCTGCATTGGTGACCTTCTGTAGAGCCTCTTCTAAAACACAGAGATCTATCTACCAGAATGTCATGATGATTGTCACCATAGGAATCACTTTTCATAATTGGTAATCTTCATGCTAAGTCCCTCAACTAATGTACCTATGACATAACTTGGATTTCCTATCTGCTAGCTCCCAGTTTATGTTTATTTGGGCTTCTGTGTCCGTGTGCTCAAGGATGTGCATACTGACCCAGCAATACAAAGAAAAATTTGTGTGTGTATATGTGAAATCATTCGTGAATATACATGTGTATTTTTTATTTATAGCCATGTGTCACTGTGTATCTAACTAAGATGCATATATGGGTAAGACAAGCCAAAATACATTTGGGAAAGCTCTCTGGTAGAGTTTCCAAAACAAATACATAAGCGTACATTGTAAAATCATTTGTGGTTTATGTTTATTTTAGCATTTCCCCAGTTTTCAGATGAAGGAACTGAACTGAGACTGAAATGTGACCCAGATGCATTCCTCAGCAACCACATCAGGTGAGGCCAAACCCCTGTGGACAGAGCACAGCATCTGAGAGAATGAAGTGGAGACCAAGCAGTTTCTGGGTCAGATGAAAAATTGGCAGTCATGCCTTGGGCTGTGGGCAGGAAAAGAATTGCTCCTCTCTGGGTCACAGTTCTCTTAGGAAGACTCTCTGGGGAGTTTAAATACACAAAAGGACTTGGTCTCATGGTAGAGGGAAGCTGGACTTTACCATGTGTAATAAAGCCAATGCCATCATCAATGGGAGACTCAGGCTCACAGCTACTGTTTCACCATGAATTTGGCTGCAGATGACAGAAAGCTCAAACAAACAGTGGCACAAACACACAAAATTGAGAACTTCATTGCCTCCCACCCTCCACCCTTAGCATCTACTTCCAGCATCAAAAATCTATATTATAGAATCTGTAAATCAATAGAATGATTACTTTGCAAGGTTATGCTCCAGTAAACCCTTAGCTTTATTCTTTTCCATTACTTTGCTTTTTAAACATGTTTCAATTACAACTCACTTTATGATAATTGTTTGTGTATATTAGTGTACAAATTATATTTGGTATTATAAAAAAATCTGGAACCAGACATGAGAGAAAAGCTAAAATATCAGAGAGATAGAGAAAAAAAAAAAACAGCTACTTCTCACCCAGCCAACTCTTCATGTCTGTCTCCATGAATCCACTGACTCATAATCTCTCCATCCTTATCTGAAAAGGGAAATTTCTTTCTCAGCTATCATACTTCCTGGTTCAACTTTTCCTAGAGCTGGGATTAAAGGTGTGAGCTACCACTGCCTGGCTGTTAGGCCTGGAACTCACAGAGATCCAGAGGGATCTTTGCCTCCTGAGAATTAAAGGTGTGGGTCATCACTCCTGACCTTCTTGGCTTGACACTGTGAGGGGCTCTGTCCTCTGATATTCCAGACTATTTTTATTAAATACACAATATATCACCACATAGTATGCTTGTGTTAGTATCTCTCTTCATGTTTTTCTCATGTCTCTAAAATTGATTTGGCTAACATAGCTCACTTGTATTCCATGCAGATTCAGCAATTTCTTAAGGAAAAGACTGTATTAAAGTTTTGAAAAGTAAGCACTCTACCTATTTGAACTTTCTAACCAACTGAGAATAAAAAACAAGGATATAGAAAGAGCTCAGCAGTGCAGTGTTCTTACTCCTTACAGAAAACTCTGATTCCCTAAAGTCTTTTAAAGTTGGCTCTCAGGGATCCAACACACTCTTCTGGCCTCTACAGGCACCTACACATGTGGAACACATAGACTTATATGGGCATACACATACAAACATAATAAATAAACCAATAAATATGTCTTAAAACAAGCAAAAATCCTCATGTTTTTAGATGGCTGCTAGAAGCCCTGTAGTTACTTACATCTTTGTTTCTACATTATCCAGAGCTTAATCTTGTGAATGTAACAACCTTCAAGGGAATCTGGGAATGACATCCTGTTAGCCTGGTTCATTGGCTTCTCAAATCCAACACTTTGTTGTTCATAATAGCCAGAACCTGAAACAACCTAGATGCCTTTCAGCTACAGAGTGGATTAAAGAATTGTGGTACATTTACACAATGGAGTACTCAGCAGTTGAGAGAGAGAGAGAGAGAGAGAGAGAGAGAGAGAGAGAGAGAGAGAGATCCTCAGATTTGTAGGCAAATGGATAATGGATGGATCTAGAGAGTAACAACCTGAGTGAGGTAACACAGACCCAGAAAGAAAGACATGGTATTTACTCACTCATACGTAGATTTTAGACATAAAGCAGTGAATAACCAGGCTTGCTACCTGTTTGCCAATGTTTATTTTCTGTTTGTAATGTGGTAATTAGAAATTCAGATTGTATACCCAACCTCTTCGAGATCTGCTGTTTATGACATTTAAAATGCTTGAATGTTCTACAGTGAACCATGACCATTTCTAATAGCAACTTTTGAAGTCTCCAAAACGTTGATGGGGCTTCACAAGGAAGAATGCACCTGGATTATGGTAACACCACTAAACTGACAAACATCACTCAAGATCAGCTTTGAACTACAAACTGCTTAGGACAGCTTCACGGTGGCTAGCTAAGATGGTGCAGCCTGTAGACTACTCTAGCTAGGACTTCAGATAAACTTTGCACTTTCCCATCCTATTGAGACTGAACAACAGCTAGCTCACACAGGATTTTATCTTTATCTCAGTTTTTTTCAGAATCCCCTAAAGATGCTGTCACCCCCCAGACAACAAGAAGTAGATTTAAGAACATGATGCTTACATTTCCAAGAGATGGGTTGGGTTGGTTTTGGTCACTCAGTGAATGTTTGCCATTGTTTAGTGGGGTGGGTTACAAGTTTTTATTGGTCATGATCAGTAAGGAAACTAAGCAAAGAAAATTAGATTCAAGGATCTCATTCTGAAAAAAACGAGAGATATAGAAATGATAGGATAAAGATATAGATTATTGAATGCAACTCTCAAACTAAAAAAGCAACTACTAGCTTCCAATATTTTACATTGGTATAGACTTTTGTAGTTTATAGTTTTTTATTATACCTTATTCTATATATGTCTCTATTTCTTGTTTAAGATATAGCTATGCAGTTCATTTAAAAATGTAATATAAAGTTTTAGTCCTTTAAAGCTACTTAAGATAATAAATAAAGACAGGCTAGTAGTCAGACATCTATAACAATCAAACTTACAGACATGTTAAGTATATTTACAAGATAAAACATATATTTTGAATAGCTGGTCTTAAAACACTTCAGAGATCTTCAGAATATGACATTTAGGACATTTTAAGAACACAAAGCTTTCTATGACAGTGAAGTCAGTTTCTGCCTGGCAGCACCACTTTACTTCAAAAAAAGATGATGGGCATCAAAGAACTTCCCTATAGTTTATATTGTCTATGTGGCAAAGCTAGCCATTTGGGCAAGAAACTGCCCTTGCCTCAACTGTTGACACTATGCTGCCCAAACTGTACAAACAGGACACAGAAGAAGGCAACTGCTGAACTTTGCCAAGACAAGGTAGGACAGCCTTCAAAATTTCTTCTTTACAAAAAAGTCTGTCTGATATTCTAGGTCTGAAGTCCAAAGATGACTGCACCAATGGATGCAGAGGAAACTGGAGTGACTATCCAGGAAGCCCGATATCTTTGTCATTTCTATAGTTTTGGAAGTTCCTTGCTCTGCACATTCTGCTTATACAAGTAATATTATATCCTTCTTGCATCTTTGATGAGGTTAAAAACTAGACAGTTATAGTTACAGCTTTTATTGTTACAAAATTCAGAGAAGAAACTCACAAAAGAAGTACAAAGTACATAAAGTTGGAAACCATAAAAGTTTAAGTTGTTTAGAAAATGTTTTGGGTCTCAAAAGATAGTTTGCGGTCATTAGTACAAGTTAAAATAGAAAGTAAAATAGGTACAAAATTTTTGACTTTTTAAGATCGAATAGATAATGGAATATTTACTCTAAATTTGCCAAAAACAGATAAACTGGGCATTGTAAATGTAATTCTTTTCTTTTTACTTTATCTTTTTATTTTTTGATATCTCATTTATTGGCGCTCAAAAGCAGGACAATATGATTATGACAACTCTTTCTATATCAACTTAACACAAGCTAGAGTTATCCGAAAAGAGAGTTATTCAATTGAAAAATGCCACCATAAGATCCTCTTACAGGGCATTTTCTTCGCTTTTTTTCCCTTTTTTTCTGTTTTTAATTTATTATTTGGTGATTTTACATCATGCACCACATCAAACTCCAATTATCAGTCCTCTCAGTTTCATACCCACTCTTACGATCTCCCTATTAACAAAAAAGTCCATTCATGCTGCTCATTTAGTTACTGGAGCATAATTAAACTTCCTGAGGCCAGCCCCTTAAAGAAAATGAGACCTTCATTACCCACATCCCTGACAGAGGCCATCAATGCAGAGGTGAAACACTGTGTCTATAGCCTTGAGCTCTTGTATACAATGACATCTTTTATTTTTTTTTAAGTCCACTAATGTGTGAGTACATCACCTGCATCTCTTTCTGGGTTTGTGAGACCTTGCTCAGGAGGATATTCAACAAAAAAAACATGCATTTGCCTGCAAATTTTAGAATATCTTTTTTTTCTTACTGCTGAGTAGTAGTCCATTGTGAAGATGTACCAGTTTGTTAATCTATTCCTCAGTTGAGAGGCATCTAGGTTGTTTTCAGGATCTTGCTATTAAAAATAATGCTGCTATGAACATAGTTGAGCTAATGCTTTGGGGGTGCAAATGTGTGTCTTTAGGGTATATGCCTAAAAGTGGTATTGTTAGATCTTTGGGGAGATTGATTCCCAGTTTTCTGAGAAACCACCATACTGCATTCCAGAGTGGCTGAACAAGCTTACACTCCCACCAACAAAGAAGGAGTGTTCCCGTTGTTCCGCATCCTCTTCAGCATAGGCCATCATCTGTGTTTTTAGTTTTAGCCATTCTGACAGGTATAAGATGGTATCTCAAAGTTGTTTTTATTTGCATTTCTCTGATGGCTAAAGATGTTGAACAATATTTCATGTGTCTTTCAGCCATTTGTAATTTTTCTGCTGAGAATTCCCATTTTAGTTCTGAATCCCATTTTTTAACTGGGATATTTAGGGTTTTGGGCTCTAGTTTCTTGAGAGCTAGAAAAACACTAGAATTTTTTTAATAAAAAATGTATTGTCAACAAAGGCAATATATACAATGGGATAAATGATGCAACAGGACAACAGGTGAAGGGTGGTAAAAGGAACCCTAGGCAGGTATGAGGCAGTAAGAGGTAATGGAGACTTCCTGCTGTAGGAGCCAAAGCGAGCAGGAGAATTGTCCTCCAAGGTAGTTGGACTCGTTCAAACCCTATCATGACTATCTCTGCATAAGGCATGTGCCAGGGAAGAATGATGGGGAGCCATGAGGAAGGAGGTATGGCCAGAGGATGGGACAGTGAAGGATTGGGGAAGGTGTTCTCCACAGGCCCAATGCTGTATCACCCAACAACCTAAGCCACCTGTGTCTAATTTAGGTTTGGCAAGGGGCAGGTATTTTCTAGCGCCCCAATGTAACAGTGATGACACCCCTCCTTCGACAATCTCATGGCACTTGGTTTGAGCTGGGCAGATCTGAGATTTAAGCCAAAGGGGAATACTGCCTCCTCTACCCAGGAAAGTGAAAACTTACACCCCATTTCTTGCCTCTGGTTGTCCCTTAACAGTGGCACTGGATTCTGATAGAGCCATGGGTCAGTCTGAGTTGTCACCTGCTCCCACCCCTTTGGTGCCCTGGGGATGCTTGGACCAGTCCTGTAACAGGTTGATGGCTGGTGGCTCCTGCACCTGAACACAGATAACCTGGAGATCCAGTATCCCACGAAGCCCCGGAGTGGGAGCTGAAGAGAGACTTTCTGGCTCTATATATTTTAGAGGTCAATCTTCTATCTTTTTCCATTGAATAGGCTGTACTTGGCCTTACAGAAGCTTCTAAGTTACAGGAGGACCCACTTATTGATAGTTTTCTTAGTGTCTATGCTACTGGTGTTATATTTAGGAAGTGGTCACCTGTGTCAATGCATTGGAGAGTATTTTCCACTTTCTTTTCTATCAAGTTCAGTGTGGCTAGGTTTATGTTGAGGTTTCTGATCCACTTGGATTTGAGTTTTGTGCAAGGTGATAGGCTTGGATCTATTTGCATTTTTCTACACACTACCATCCAGTTATGCCAACACCATTTGTTGAAGATATTATCTTTTTTCCATTGAATATTTTGGGCCTCTTTGTCAAAGATCAGGTGTTCATAGGTGTGTGGGTTAATGTCAAGGTCTTGAATTCTATTACATTGATCCACAAATCTGTTTTTATGTCAGTACCAAGCTGTTTTTATTACTGTAGCTCTATAGTATAATTTGGAGTCGAGGATGGTGATGTCTCCTGAGGTTCTTTTGTTGAGCAAAATTGTTTTGGCAATCCTGGCTTTCCTGTTACTAGGTCAAATATCAACAGGTACAAAAAAAATGGGTAAACTCCTGGTACCATATCAGATCACCATGGTATAAAGTTAGAGTTCAACAACATCAAAAATCACAGAAAGCCTACCATCTCATGTAGGTACCTAACATCATTCAACTGAACCACCTTGAGTCAAAGAAGAAATTAAGAAAGAAATAAAAGACTTCCTAGAATTTAATGAAAATAAATCCTTGACATACCCAAACTTATGGGACACAATGAAAGCAATCCTAAGAGGAAAATTCATAGCACTAAATGCCTATGTGAAAAGACTAAAGAAATCCCACACAAGAGAACTATCAGCACAGCTGAAAGCCATAGAACAATTAGAAGCAAACTCATCTAGAAGGAGTGACAGGAAATAATCAAACATAGAGCTGAAATCGATACAATTGAAACAAAAAGAACAATACAAAGAATCAATGAATCAATGAGTTAGTTCTTTGAGAAAGTCAACAAGATAGATAAACTCTTATCCAAACTAAACAAAAAAAAACCACAGAGAGAGTATGGAAATTAACAAAATCAAAAATGAAAAGGGGGACATAACAACAGACACCCAGGAAATACAGAGAATTATCAGGTCATACTTTGAAAATCTACACTCAACAAAAATGGAGAACCTAGAAGAAATGGACAGTTTTTTGGACAGGTACCACTTACCAAAATTAAATCAAAATCAGATAAATGACCTAAACAGACCTATAACCCCAACGGAAATTGAAGCTGTCATTAAAAGTCTCCCAAGTGAAAAAAGCCCAGGTCCAGAAGGTTTTAGTGCAGAGTTCTACCAGACATTCAAAGATGAGCTATTACCAATACTCCTCAAACTGTTCCATATAGTAGAAACTGAAGAAATATTACCAAACTCTTTTTATGAGGCCACAATAACCCTGATACTCAAGCCACTCAAAGACTCAACATTGTAGACCATTTTCCCCCATGTACATTGATGCAAAAATTCTCAAAAAAAATTCTGGCAAACCGAATACAATAACATATATATTATTGTTATATATGTATATATAACATATATTATAACAATAATGTTAATATTGTTATAACAATACATGTATAATAACATATATTATTGTTATATATATATATATATAAAGTCATTCACCATGATCAAGTAAGCTTCATCCTACAAAAAGCCAACAGCCAATATCAAACTAAATGAAGAAAAACTCAAAGCAATCCTACTAAACTCAGGAGCTAGACAAGATTGTCCCCTCTCCCCTTATTTATTTAACATAGTTCTTGAAGTTTTAGCTAAAGCAATAAGAGAACAAATGGAGATTAAGGGGATACAAATTGGAAAAGAAGAAGTGAAACTCTCTATTTGCAGATGATATGATTGTATACATAAGTGACCCACAAAATTCTACCAAGGAACTTCTATGGCTGATAAACACCTTCAGCAATGTAGCAGGATACAAGATTAACTTTAGCCTTCCTATACACTAAAGATAATAGGGCTGAAAAAGAAATAAGGGAAACATCACCCTTTATAATAACTGCAAATAGCATTAAATACCTCAGTGTGACTATAACCAAAGAAGTAAATGTAATTTTTACCTAATAATTGCTCTTATTGTATATAGTTTTTACAGTATTAGAGTTAAAAACATTTTTTTATTTAAACAAAAAGGGAAAAATATTGTAGAATATTTGTACAATATGAAGATGTATTACTGTGGTTGGTATAATAAAATGTTAAACAGCCAATAACTAGGCATGAGAGAGAGGTGGGACTTTTAAGCAGAGAGAGAGAGGGCAGAAAGCAGAAAGATGGATCACCAACTAGACAAGGAGGAAGCCGGATGGCCAGTACAGAGTAAGGGTAAGTGAGCCATGTAAAAGAATGCAGATTTAAAGATATGGCTCAATTTAAGGTATAAGAACTAGTTAGTAACAGGCCTAAGCTAAGGCTAACCTTTCATATTTAATATAAAAGTCTTTGTGTTATTATTTAGAGCTGGTGGTGAAAAAGAAATTCTGTCTACAGAAAGGAAAGAAAGAACGCCCCAAAAATGCCACTTGGACCCTTGTTTCCCACAGATCAGGGCTAGACTTTCAGTGAATAAAAGGACACACTGCTCTGCAAAGCAGGCAGAAACATTTATAACACCTGTTATTTCAGGCTTAAAATACAAATTGTGTACAGAAACAGCTGAGGTTAATTTGTGGAGCACAGGATTTGTTTGGATCACCACTTTAAAGGATGACACTTGAGAGTCTATAATGCTAAGCCAAGGAAAGATCTAAAAAAAAAAGTCTCATGGTCCATTTTAAGGCAGGAGTTTTTTGGGTAATATTCTCTCTATACACTGTCTCACAATTATACTTTTATACTTGGATGGTAGTCTGGATAGGACATAGGCTAGCATACACTCTTCCAGGTATAAATATAATGGCAATACCTTACTTTTCCTCTACCTCAAAGTGTTCCCAAAGCAACAGAGAACAGCACCAACTTAAAACACTTCCTTGTGAAGAAGAAGTAATATAGTCACACTTGGTGAAAATGCAAATCATCACCACCTTCTTAGAATGTAGTATAGAGATTCGTGTGGTCCAGTTTTCCCACTTCTGGATATGGCTCCAAAGGAAATAAAAACTTTATTAAGGTGATGCCTGGCTTTGTTTACTGTGGCACTATTTCCATAATCAGCCCATAAGGAGTTTACAAAATGCAATACATGTGTGTACATACATAATAAATGTATGCCTATTCCATAAATGATAATATGTGTGTACATAAATACATGTGTATATGATGTGTATGAAATATTTACTCCATCTTTAAAAAAGAACAGAATCCTGTCATTCATGGTAACAGATAGACCTGGAGAACATTAAGTGTAATAAGGAAAACATAGAATTTAAGATTTTATATGTTCTGTCACATATGAAAACTAAAACCTGAATCAGAAAAGAGAGTGGCAATTACTATAAGGTAGGGACAGGGAAGACAGGAATGTGGTTGGGGGCGGTGTCAGGTAACAGGAACTATAATATAGCAGCATACAATTGATCTTTATTTGACTAAAAAAAACCTCTAAGTGAGTAATTTGAATACTCTCAACAAAAAGAAATCATAAATGTTTAAGGAAATGGTAATGTTAGTTGACTTATCATTACACATGTATATGCATTGAATTATTGCACAATAACTACATAAACAAAGCAAGCAAATATGTACAGTTATGGACATGTGCCAGTTAAAGGATACAATCAATGAGATACATAGTGCTGTGACTGGTAATGCCAGAATGAAGGCTTGCTTTAGGCTGGCTCCAGGCTTTGCTTGTCATAATTCAGGTGACACTGTGACAAACAGTATTTTGGTTACCTTAGAATACTGCCTTTATGCCATTAGGTATTGTGGTTATACACTTAGAACTTGATATTTAAGCTTCTCTATTGCTGAAAGTTTGTAAAGAACATTGCTAGAACATTATTCTCTTGTGTAAAAATGAGACTTGAGGGTTAGCAAACATGGCCATAAGAAGATTATTACTGCATGGCACCAGCTCTATTGGCAGCCTTGGCTTTGATTGGCAGTATATGTGACCAGCAGCAGAAGTGATTTCTCACTGGAAAAATGGCAGGGTGTAGTTGTACATGTGGTCTCGTCATAGAAAAGGGAATTTCCAAAATGAAAAGCTGTGGGTGACCTTCTAAGGTCATATAGTTTACTACCTTCAGATGGGCAGAGCATTTAAGAAGCCATGGAAATCCTGATAGAAGCAGCCTGCTTTAAACAACCAAAGAAACACATACATTCCAAAGCCATCAGCTCACTCCACCCAAGAACCTTCCTGCCAAAAGCTTCTTCGTGGGTTGAATATGATCCCGTAAGGTATAATTAATTCTTTGCTTTTATTTTTTTATCGTCTTCTCTTGAGAGACAAACAGTTGGTAAGGAAGACTAATGAGCCCAAGAACTGTGGCTTGCCTGAGTTGGTGAATTCAGTAGGAAACCTACTGTGGTATTTATTCATCTCCCCATAGATCTGAAGAACAGCAGTTAAATGCCTTTCCTGGCAGGCAGAGGGCACTGGTTTACCTGCCCGTGAATAACTAAAATTCCTTCAGTCTCAAGGTGCAGTTTGTCAGGGAATACTTGCTAGTGCCAATAGCAACACCCTCCCCACCCCAAAGTAGCAAATAAGGAGAGGGGGAACGTGCATTGAAGTCTATAAAAATGCCAAGCTGCATGGAGCTGAGCTGGCCCTAAGAGGAGCAAGGAGGGGGTCTCTCTCAGCCAGGTAATGACTGTATGGGTCCCATAAGGAGATGGTTAAGTCAAACTGAGATGACTGCTCTTAGGAGGGGAAAAATATGTCAATCACACTTTGCCTTTGACACAAGGAAATTCCTTGAAACTGAGAATGGAGAGTAGAAGGGAGGAAGAATGTCTCTTCATGTGGGTGGCCAGGAAACCAGGGGCCAGAAAAGCATGAGAGGAGAGAGGGAGAAAGAGGGGGGAGGGGGAGGGGGGACAGAAGATTGAATTCTAATCAAAATGCTATGAGGCGTTCACACCAGACCTTGAGAGAATATTAACAAGGTTACGGGTGAGGGGGGGACTTTTGCCCCAGGAATTATTAGTGAATATGGAATTATATTTGCACAAACACTACCAGATGCAAGAAGCTAAATGTCCTGCAGATGTGGAAGGGGCCAGCAAGTGCTCCAAATAGGCTGCAGCTTTATTTGTTTTACTGGGTCTTCCAGATCCAGGGCAGCACGTTTCTGAGGGGTTACATTTCTAGAATGACCACCACACCATGAACACCATTTTCCCAAATTCTGCCTTCCTCAGTCTCCATGGTGCCTCGGCCCAGTCATGTGGAGTATCCCTGAGGCAGGTTCGGCTAGTTCACCAACTTACTTTCCAGTGTCCTTTGTAGAGGGAGAGGGGAGGGACAGTCTGACATTCTCAGAAGGGATTTCCTGAAAGATGAAAGAGATCAGAGCTAGGTATACCACAATCACTTCAGGGAGGAGCTGGGAACGCAGATATTATCTGCAAACCAAGGAAGCAAGGCATTTCCTTTTCCTATGAACCATTTTACCTTCCTGTCAGCTTAATTTAGATTCATCACTGCTGGAAAGGACATGCTTCATTTCTAACTTTGAGATACTAGTTTCAGAGAGTCTCCTGAACACAAGCCCCCAAATTTCTTCAAGTAGTCACTTTGCGCAACAGTTTGGAGGCTATTGGATTATTGTGAGGTGAGATGGTTCAGTGGGCAAAAGGCCTTCCCACCAAGCCTGAGTTTGATTCCTAAACAATGGAAAGAGAAAATGGCTCCTACAAGTTGTCCTGTGACCTTCGCATATGCACCATGGTGTGCTTACACACACACACACACACACACACACACACACACACACACACACACACACACACAAAAGCAAGGTATAAAAAATTCTAAAGATGTGAGTGTAGCGAGAAAAGTTACAGAATATTGATATGACATGTAGATGCAGGGACTCTGAAAGCTAGACTCATGAGTTCTCACAGGGCCTCTGTTAACATTGGTTATGCCATACATGGTTATATGCTTTTATACAGTTCATCAAGTTAAAGTGCTTAATGCCAATTAGTTAATATTGCTCTGAATTCCCCTGTCACATCTCCTCTGGATAGGGATGTATGAAGTTGGGTTGAGGGCACATTTAGGTTGAGTTGAATGGAATGCATTATATGGGTCACATAACTTTGCTGTAGAGTTGATTGCTAGCTCATATTTATGTGACTGAATTCCAGAAATACTTTTACTGACTGCTCACCCAGTTATCTGGGCAACCAAGATATATCATCTTGGGATATGAATGCATCCTACAATGCTCAGATCTAAAATTAGAAGATTATGGTAAGAGAGAAATAAGACTTGAAATACAAAGCTAGAGGCTGGTATGGAAAAGTTATCTAGATCTTGTGACTCTTGGCAGTCTCAAAATTCTAACAGAAGCATTTTCAATCTGATGACAATCACACATTTGTGTGACAGTACAAGTAGTGATGTGTGTTCTGAGGAGTTTCCTAAGCTATTAACAATAGAAAGCAAATTCTGATTAACCCATATGGAGAGGAGAGCTAAACTGTTCCTGTTCTGCTTGTTCAGTGTGTTGATATAAGACAGTTATCATCTGTTAACTGTCAGAATCTGCAGCGTGGTTATATGTGCACATAACAAACAACTAAAAGCATTGTGCTGTTTTCCTGGACTTGCTAATGTTTGTACTACTAGTCGGCTTTTTTCAAATTAACAATTTGTTGCAATTTCTATTATTTTGTTTTATCTTTTAACATATATAGGTAGTTGGAGTGGCATCCACAGGCACTGTGTTGGTCTGGGCTGTCAAAGTCTCTCCATGCGTGCATTCTGGCATCAGATGAAGGTTCAAGGGCTACAACCAGCCATAGCCCTTAGAAATATGTTGACTATGTTTCTTTCTAACTAAATATTTACCCAATCCCTCACATTAATGTCAGAACTGTTCATTGTTTTCTAAAGAAGACTCCCAGAGTTGAATGAGTCTCAGTCCCATATCCTCTGGATTTGGCCCTGGTGCTACCAGGCATGTGTCCACTTCCCAGATTCCCAATTTTCATCATCAGTATGAGGCAGGCTCTGTTCAATGCTATCTGACCTGAGACTTTTGCCACAATGTTCTTTAAAGATTTGAGCCAAGGTCTGCCTCATGCTGGAGGAAGGCAGTCATCCCAAGCCTCACTCATTCCCTGCCCTAGCAGAGGATGTGCTGAACCTGGAGGAGCTTTCTGCACTTTATCTACGATTCAAATGACTTCCATTGACATCACCCCCACTGTACCCATGTGCCCCTTACCTGTCTCACAGTTGATAGATCTTTTTTATTTGTTTTGTTTTTGTTTTTCAAGACAATGCTTTTCTGTGTACCATCCCTGGCTGTTCTGGAACTTGATTTATAGACCAGGTTGTCTTTGAACTCACAGAGATCCTCCGGTCTCTGCTTCCCAAGTGCTGGGATTAAAGGTGTGTGCCACCACACCCAGTCAACTGATAGATCTTAAAGTTCTTACTATCAGATGTTTTTTGGGTTTTTTGTTTTGTTTTTGTTTTTTTCCATTTTCTCTGACTGGTGTTCTTGTGGGTTATCCTGGAAATTCCCCCAACTTGTAATACTTTCAGGTGTTTACAGCAGGTAGACAGAAATAGAAAAGCTACTTTAAATGATCTGGGTTGAAGGATTTTTGAGCTACAGTGATTTAGGTGTAGGTATTTGAGCGGACCAGATGAAAGAGATCCTGGCAGTCAGGAGCCCAGACATATTGAGCACTACAGTTTGAATGGAAAAGTATTCAGGCATTCGGGAGCCAGTGAATAAATGTCACAGTAAGCCTAGGCTGCAGCTTACAGCAGTGCTTCAGGGAAAGGCTCCCCCAGTGTTACCAGCTCTGTTCCAGCAAGGGAGGGCCTTCCCGGGGAAAGTGGCCAGGGAAGGTTGATTTCACTTCTCCAGTGCTGGCTGCTGCTCTCGTTCAGGAAATGTAACAACTCCACCCAGCCAAGGAAGGTCCCCTGGGCTGCAAGAGTATTACAGCTTCGCTCCCTCAGCTGATCTCCATCCAGGCTTTGCTGCTGCTGCTCAGGCTACAGAAGATCTTCACGCAAACCTCATTCAAGAGATGTATTGGGAAAGATCCAGGAGAGTTCAAGAGATGTATTGGGAAGGATCCAGGAGAGTGCGGCTGCCTCAGCCTGGAGTACAGTGGGCAAGGGATGTGGGCTCAGGACTTATATAGGGCTTCGTGAGGGGCGGAGCTTTCTAGAGAGACTTCCAGGATGGGGATTGGTCAGATCTTTTTCCTATCTTTTAACCCTGATTTGGTTTTTAGTTTCAGGGCCAAAGTGTGTTTCTTTCACTGGCTCTTTTGGGCTTTTTGGGCTCTATTTTCAGGGCCAGGGCACATTTCTTTCACTGGCTGTGATTCTAGGGCCAAAGTGTATTTCTTTGGTGCTGGTTTCAGAGCCAGGGCACATTTCCTTTGGGTTCTGGGTTCAGGGATAAATGTATTTCACTGGTTCAGGTCTTAGATCAGGGTGGGTTTCTTTCACTGACTCTGGTCTAGAGCCAGGGTGGGCTTCTTTTACTGGCTCTGGGTTCAGGGCAAGGGTGGGTTTCTTTGGCTGGCCACTTTTCCTTACATTAGGCATCTTTTAACTGAACAGATTTCCCCAGGAAGCTGTGAGATTAATATTAGGCCTCGCAAGCTCCATTAATTCTCTCATAACCCCTTGCTTACTGTAGGCTAGTCACACTCACACAGAATGGTCGCTATCTTCTCAAGGATTAGCAAGTAATTCCTTATCTTTTCTACATGAATGCATGTTTTGATTTCAAAACATTGTGAGGATCCAGCAGAATTTCCAACCAGATAATGCCTGAAGTGAGGTAGTTTGTTTGTTACTTCAGGACAACTCAGCATCTATCATGTTGCCTTAAATTAATGAAAAAGAAATCAGTTGATTTTGCATTAAAACAGAACAGCTCACTTCAGTGTGAAGCAGAAGTCCATCGGCCTCCTAGTCTGGTTCCCTAGATTTTATGTATAGCTTCAGTTCCTTAGGTGTCCCAGCAGCCGATGGTGCTGCTTCCATGTATGTGGCTGTAAAATTAGATGGTGTTATTTCTTTCCCATTGCAAAAGTCCCATGAGCCCTGAGAGTTAATGATTCATAACTGAAAGCTCCTACACAAACATGATACTTAATAAAAATAACTCCTCTTTGCCCCAGTGATAGGCACCAATGACCTGATGGTAAGCCCCATCCAGTATTAAGGCAGCAGAGATGAACCCTTCCCCTGCTGCAGACAATCTGAGCAGTTCTTTGACTTTCTCCACCAGCAAGTTCCCTGCTCCTGCCTGCAGGCTCAGACTTTACCCCCAGAAATGTGAAATTGGCTTTCTGTTTATTGGGGCTCACACAAGGGACATCTCCAGTGTGGGTCAGGGTGGGGTCAGTATAAATTTATCATCTCCTTTTCAAGGAACATGCCTATTTGACCTATACCACAAAATTATTAGGAAAGTTGTTTTAGATCAAAACATTTCATCAAATTTTCATTCAGTTTAGACCTTCCCTAGGGGAAGCTCTGCACAGCTGTGGAGAGTTTCCAAGGTGAGCATGGTTCTCTCCTGACTGCTGGAACTGGAGTGTACTTGGACAGAAATCCATAAGGAAATAAGTTCAGGCAAATTTTGAGTTTACTGTTGTTTACTGACTGAAACTCATTCTTCTCTTCAGGTAGAATACAGGCCTGTGGAATGCCTGGGCTCAAATCTGATCCCTGAGCAAATTTTAAAGACCAACCAACTCTGACACATAATGAACAGTCTTATCATAAAAGACTTGACTTTTCTTTCCTTTGAGTAGAAGAAGAGCTGAGGGAGGCCCTGCATCAGAAAGACATCACAAAGCTAACTGTGGTTCATACAATCACTGTGTAAATAGCCAGCCAGGTTTCACAGCGCAGAGCAAGATGAAGCATGTGAGAGACTCTTCCCCAAGCAGGTCTGGATCTGAAATCCCCACAGAACCAGGGAACAGCTCTGGGAACTTCAGCATCTCTTCCCTCATATGCAAAGAGGGGCAAAATCTCACAGAAAAAACAGAGCAGAAGTAATATCACCAGCAGCCACTGCACATTGAGAGGGCTGAATTCAGACTTTAGAATCAAGGTGTGCAGGTCCAGGAAGCTGACCAGTTTGTTCTATCCCAGAAGCAAAAGGTGAAAAAATAACCAACATAGGACAAAACCTGCCCCCAAAGGATCCAATGTCAGTAAACATCTGTCTTTATACATTCTCTGATTTTTTCCAAGTATATTATCAATCATATATAGAAATTGTACATGTTATTAGATCTTGGAGCAAGGCTTAGAAATATGGCATATATTTGGCATGAGTGAGGTTCTGGTTTCAAGCTCTCAAACTAAAATGTATAAAATAAAAATAATTGGTCACATTATTCAATTACACAAGTTGACTGTATCACAACTACATCATAGACTACTCAAAAACGTTATGTTTCATAAAGTCACACGTTAAAACAAAAGATGGAAGTAAAGCATATTGAATTTTGTAACTAGAGCAATGAACATCACCAGTAATGATTATCCGGGACACAATTTGAACCATCCAGCAAAGAGCATCTCCTGGGTCTTGCCTTTGACAATATTTTTAAATGATTAAAAACCATCTCACGAGTCTTCTACTCCTTGGACTGCTGGAATAAGACTACCTTTGCCTTACTGTGTAAAACCCTGGATAAATACACATAATATTAGCTTTTGTGACATTGGAAATAAATGGTATAGAATTCTATCAATTGGTATAGAAACGAGTGAGATGGCCTCATGGTTGCCCCCAGCTGCACAGTGAGGAAGGTGGGATGGAATCCTGATGGCTTTTTTGGGAGGGAGCACTGGAGTCCAGGAAACCAAATGTCATCAAAGTTTTCAGAACACAGACCCAGAGGCAAAAGAGAGATGGCCAGTGACAGCTTCTGCGATTTGTGGTCCCTGCAAAGGTTCAGCTAAGAAGCACTCAAGTACACATTGCTTAAAGAACAATGGACTCTTATGTCCCAGGGTGCACAGAGGTCCAGGACATTACTGCTCCCATCGTCATGTATTGAAAGTCACATGACTCTTGGGGCTGAAGCTAGTAATGAGAACATTCTAGTCTCCAAGGTAGAGAGAAATGAAAATTGAGCTAAATATTGTTGGGGTTTTTCTTTTCTTTTTATTATGAATAAGGTCACATTTTCTATCAGTGTATATCCTTGTTCAAGGTCCCTTACCCCTCCCACCCCCTCCAGTCACTCTATCTTCTCCACATCTCCCCATTTCCTCCCCAGCAAGGGCAGGAGGTCCAAAGGTCCCAATATGGCTTAGTTCAGCATTGAGCTAAATATTGTCCTGATCCTGATGAGCAAAGACTTTGTCACGACCGCCTCGTCCCGCAACGAAGATGCAACACCAGGCTCTTCTTTCAGCAGTTTATTCAGGAACCTTGATTTCTGACTTCTGATGATGGCTGATTCTGACTATGACAACGGGAAACCCGCCCGCAACCCAAATAGCCTCTTGGCAGCCAACCCCAGTACGCCACGTGGGCACTACCAATAGGCCCAGATACGCGGAAGCAAGCCAAATTCTTAGCCTTAGCCAATTATGGAGTAGTTTGTCACTGAGAGCACTCACCATGTGGAAGGTGGACCGCGGAAGCCAGTGCCATCTTTAAGGTGCAGCTTCATGCAGCTCTCTACAGACTTAATCAAGATCCACATTATCAGTTTGCTTCTTAGTTCTTGGTCCTACTCCAGAACAGTCTATCTAGTACCTTTAAGATAAAATGACTAATGTGCACTAGTGGAAAATAACTAGATACACAAAGAATCAATTTTTTTAAAAAAGTGAATAGGGAAATAACGTTCATTCAAAGTTACTTTAAAAACATTCAAATGATATTAATAAGGAACATTAATAGATGTGTTAACTGTGTTCCAAATTTTTAGGATATAAGAAAAGGGCTGGGAATATAGCTCAGCAATAGAGCATCTGCCAGTATACACTACACTCCATACTTCAGAAAGAGACCCCACAAGCTTTTTCCTTCCACGGACAGCCTACTCATTGGTGGTTTTTCTAAAGAGCTTGTTTATGCAATCATGTTGGTGAGACTTCACGGGTGTGGTGTCTGACATGTTTAGGAGACACAGTTTCATGAAAAACTTCCTATTCCTCTGGCTCTTGCCTTATTATTAATTTTTTAAAATTAATATTAATATGAATAATATTTTACAAAATTAATGATAATTTAATGTTTAAATTATTTTTTAAACAACAATTTATTTGGGAACATAAAGCAGAGATATTTAATATATTATACAAAGACAATTAAGATGTTTCTGCAAAATGCATTTCTAGCTAGGCACCTGTGGAGCACACTTGTAATTCCAACACTCAGAAAGCTAAAAGAAGGGTCCTGAGATAAAGTAGCGTGGGCTCTATTGTAAAATCCAATTTCAGGCTCACACCTCAAACAGCTTCTAAATATGGAAGTAAAAGCATCAAAGATGTAAAATGCACTGGACAAGATTCATATTAGTTAGGCATCAAAGGCAAATTGGTATGTAGATCTGAAGATGCAGAAATAAAAACCATTCATTGTGAAGCACAGAAGAACCAAAGGCACTGAGAGAAAAGAGGGTGCATCACTGATCCACAGGACAGCCTCACACAGGCCAGTGTGTGATCAAAGAGGTAAGGCAAGGCAAGACACAAAAGATTGAGGAAATGATAGCTAAAAATATTTCTTTAAAAAATTTTTTCTATTTAATTTTTTTTTATTTCACATATCAACCACAGTTCTCTGTCTCCCATTCTCCTGCTCCCCTCACCTCCCCCTACCCACTCCTCAGAGAGGGTAGACTTTCCTTGGAAAGTCAACAAAGTCTGGCATACCAAGCCCCTCCCTCCTACATCAAGGCCCAGGAAGGGAATGGGCTCCAAAAAGCCAGTTCAAACACTCTGGATAAGTCCTTGTCCAACTGCCAGTGGCTTCCCAAACAGATTAAGCCTCACAACGGATCACTCAGATTCAGAGGTCCTAATTTAGTTTCATGCAGGATCCCCAGCTGTCAATCCAGAGTCCAGTCAATAAACATAGGTAAAAGTTTTCTAAATTTATTAAATACTCAATATACTTCAACTATAAGAAACATGAGAAAATATGAGAGCATCAATAATGACCATAATTAAATTGCATTAACAGGTATATGCATGCACAGAAATGCTGTGATATTTTTAATTAATATTACTATTAATGTGTTAATTTTAAAATTAAATTTAAAGTTGTAACTATAACCTTGGAAATCAACTACAAACAAAAAAATCTCTATTGTCTTCTATGAACCAAAGGAAATAAAGTAAGCTAAACAATAATAATAATAATAATTAAAATCTAACCTAATTTTCCACTAATTATATATGGATATTGGGAAAATAAAATGAGATATAAGCTCCCACAAGCTAAAAGGGTTATTAAAAAAAAAGATGAAAGAGACATGTTGACTAGAAAAACATAAATAACAGGAAGAAAACATTTGTATGCTGTTGGTATGTAAGTAAGTTAATTCAACTATTATGAAAAATTACAAGTATTCATCAAAAAACAAAGAATAAAATTATCACATAATTCATCAATCCTGTTTCTGTACATTCACCAAAAATGTTTGAGAGCATATAATACATGTATGTACTCCCATGTTGGTTGTAGTTATGTTTATTTGTGAGAGCCAAGTTCTAGAATCAACCCAAGTGTCCATCAGTAGATAAATGGATAAAGAAAGTATGGTGTTTACAATGCAGTTTAAAAAAAAAAAAAAAAGATCATGCCATTTGTGATTTGAGAATGCCTGAAAAATAGCACAGTAAATAAAACATGTCAAAAAGGACAAATTCTCATGGTCTCATCTGTATGAGGTATATATATTCACTGCCCATTTTTTTTTCTTCCTTCCTCCCTCCCTCCCTCCCTCCCTCCCTCCCTCCCTCTCTCTCTCTCTCTCTCTCTCTCTCTCTCTCTCTCTCTCTCTCTCTCTCTCTGTTTCTTACAAAATCAATTGAAGAGTTTGAGCATCTTGCATAACACTACAAACAGAATCAAAGCCACAAATCTCACCAAACTATGACCAGAACAAATGTCCTTGAGTATATAAATAATATGCACAAAAACCTTACAGCTAATATCATACTTAATAGGGAAAAACTATATGCTTTTTCTCTGAAATCAGCATCAAGTAATAACTGCTCCATAACTGTATTTTAAATTATACAGGAGGTGATAGCACAATAAGTAAGACAAAGAAAAAATGATATTTATACTGAGAAGAAACAAGTAAAATGTCTTTATTCATAAACGGCAAGATTGTAAACACTGGAAATCTCAAGGAGGCTACAAAGGAGCCACTAGAACCAATTGATGGGTATAGTATTGTTATAGAATACATAAAATACATAAAAATTAATTGCATTTTTGTACCTCAGCCACAATTAGAAAATGAACTACAAAGTGCCATCACATAAAACATGGGTTAACCTGCCAATAAGGGGTTATTTGTCTACAACAAACTACAAAATATTAAAGATTTGCATATGGTTCAAAGGTTGGAAAATTAAATAATTAATGTCAATCCTTTCCTAAACTGAACTGTGATTCAACAGCATCTCCAGCTCAAATCCTGTGGGCTTGTTGATGAAATCAATGAACTAGTTATAAACTTTAGAAGAAAAAGTAAAGGCCTTTTCTTTGGAAAAATAAAACAAAATTGAAGCACTCACAATGCTTGACTTCAAGATATAAAGCAAAGAGGCCGTGTGGTACTGATGTTTGGGATGACAAAGATTCACAGAACTGAAGGACAGCCCAGAAAAAAACCCTGCACATATGGTGAACTGGTTTGGACAGAGAAGCAAAGGCAATTAAGTAGAGAAAGAACAGTCTTTCCATCAATGATATGTTAACAATTTACATTCATTTAAAAGATGTACTTCAATCCATAACGCAGCATGTGCTAAAAATTACCTCAAAATGGCGTGTACATCTAAACGCAAAGCCTAAAATTATAAACCTAGAAGATGTTATCTGCTAGACCACTTGTCCTGAGTTACAGGCATCATGACATTGCAACACTAAATTCTTCTATAAATGCCTAAAAAATGAAATGCTCACTTTTTGTTACAGATGTCACAAGAATATAGTTGAGACTCTGATAGAGCATCACATAATAAATTATTTTTTAATTGGCCTGCTAATATCCTTTTCTTGCTATTTATTTTAATTCAGAAACAAGTCCAGGGATGTGCACTGTATTCAGTTTTGTATATTTTTATTTTCTATATTCTAAAACATGCCCCCAATCCAAATTTGTCACTTATGATTTTGTTATTCTTCAAAAGCTGATGCTAGTTGTATTGAAGAACACCCAACAATATGGATCTAATTAATTCTCATCTTCAGAGGCAGGTAAAATATTTTTTGTATTCTACATAAGAGACAGTGTACATCCTTCATTGTGACATGGCAGACATCCCAGTGTCATCCCTACCAGCAATGCTATTGAGATGAGCCTCTGAGTGGTGAGGCATCATTGTCTTCATTGATAAGAATCCTCTTTCCTTCTATGATACCTTGTCTAAGTCTGTAATTTTTGTCATTCCCAGGCAACTTACCAGTGATGTACTTTGCTTGAACCACTGATTTCACTGATGTTGGAAAATGCTAAATTTGTAATTTTAACACATACTTTAAGTATAATAATTGACATCCTTCTACAAAGGAGAGGTTGTCTTCTCATGTTTTATTTTATGGTATCAGTACAAGTGCACAGATCTTAAAAATAAATGTATATTAATGGGTTACTACCTGTAGCATAGTTATATTTAATTAGTGTCTTACATGTCACTTTTTGGAATTCTCAATCTGCCCCCAATTGTGACCATAGAAGGCCTGCATGCAAGTCCAGACATAGCAAGGCTATATGAAGTCACACAGACTGTGAAGGAAAGCACAAGAGCTGCAGAAATCCAGACAAATCTCAGCATAGAGAAGAGGAAGTGAGCACTAAGTCCCACCCCTAATGAAGAATCTATTTGCAATTGATACCTGCTGGGCAAGGAAAAAATTAGTTTTCTCCAATGGAGTGACACTGGGTATATTAACCACATTTCAGGGCAGGCCTCTAGCTCACGAATAATTGGTCAACACAAAATGTGCTTTTTTATCTGTTTGGTCAGGTTTGAATTATTTTTATTTTGTCATTTTGTTTGTTTTGCCATTTTTGAGTGTGGGGGACATGAGGTTGCGTGAGTAGGGAGGTGGGAGGATCTCAAAAACCTTGGGAAAAGAATAGGATCAAAATATATTGTATGAAACTTATAAATAATTAAAAACACAACAACAATGTTTTTAAAGGCATGTGCGGGGCTGCGCCTGCTCACTGCAGACCTGTCATCCTAGGCTGTGGGCACCTGTGTCATTGTCTGCAGTTTCCTTGTTCCTCTGCTCCTTCAAAGTACAAACTAACCATGTACACCTGAAACTTCCTTGTTTAAGTAGAGAGGATAGACATTTAACCAATGACTTAAAACCCATGCCAGGAGAGTAAGCCCACCTCTGGTGCTTCCTGCAGCATCAGGACTCACAAGCTGGATGGCCCAGACACCTAGAATAGAACCAAACATGACTGGGGCGATGTCAGTGTAATGATGCCTGCCAATATTCTGCTATCCTCATAGACCTGTGCCAACTCCAGTTGTCATCAGAGAGGCATCATCCAGTAACTGATAGAAACACATGTAAAGACTCCTCAGCTCAACACTAGGCAGAGCTTAAAGAGTCCTGCAGAAGAGGAGGAGAAAGGATTGTAGAAACCAGAAGAGTTCAAAGACACCACAAGAAAATGCACAGACTCAATTAATCTGGACATATAGGGGCTCACAAGTCTGAACTGACAACCAGAGAGACTGCATGGGACTGACTGAGGTCTTCTGTACATATGTAACAGTTGTGTAGCTTGGTTCTTTTGTGGGATTCCTAAGAGTGGAAACAGGAGCTGTCTGCATCTCTTTTAGTAGCTTTTGGGACTCTACTTTTCATACTGGGTCACCTTGCCCAGCCTTAATACATGGGAGATACTTAGTCTTACTGAAATTCTATATGCCATGTTTTGTTGATCTTCATGGGAGACCTGCCCTTTCCTAAACAGAAATAGAGGAGGAATGGATTGGGGAGTGGGACCCAAAGGAGTTGGAGGGAGGGACTTGAGGAGAGAATGGAGGTTAATATAAAATAAATAAATAAATAAATAAATAAATAAATAAATAAATAGATTTATTTAAAAAGCCAGTTTCCTAGGGCCTAGGGCACCTGGAAGGATGTGATTCTTCTCCCATTCCAGGATTTTCTTGCCATTTCCCACTTCATAGATAAGTTATCTTTCTAAGTATTAGTGTCCAACTACCAAAATGCATTTTGAAATTCTATATTATCTTGAAGACAAATAGAAGCTCAGTACTCTGTTGCCTGTTATAGCAGCATGCCTACTAAGTTCTAGATTTGAATGACAGGCTATATAGTTCTTAGACTTAATGTCCCTTGGATTCTCTTCAGGTTGATTTTATTCTTCTCACATACATGGTTATGTTATCAACACAATATATATGAGTTTTCTCATGTCTGGTTACAGTCAATTCTTTTGCCTTTTGAGTTTAGTTTTTTATTTTATTACATTTATTTATTTATTTATTCTGTGTGTACCATGGTACACTCACATGGAGGTCGAAGAGTCAGTTCTCTATTCCTATCATGTTGATGCTAGGGATCAAACTCAGGTTACTGAATTTTGCAACAAATGCTTTAAACAAGTTAAGCATCTAACTAGCCCTTTGTTCAGTTTCAAATCTTAAAGTGACTCAGGTCTCTCAGCATCCTGGTCCAGAGGTGACTAAGAGCCAACTAAGAGCAAACCCTGCAGCAGCTGGAGATACACAACTTTCAGACCCAAAACCAACTAAGAGTGAACCAAGAAAGCAAAGGGCAGATGCCAGTGCAAGAATACATATAACAATATAAAGAACAACAAGGCACCACCAAAAGAAGCTGGTGATTCTAAAACTCTGAGACCTAACCAGAGCAATGAAAAGGAAACAACCTTAAAAGCAACTTTATGAAGATTATAGAAGCCTTCAAAGAGGATATAAAAATTTCCTTTAAAGAAATAGAATAAAATACAAACAAAAAATTGGAAGAGATTAACAAATCTCTTAAAGGATATAAAGAAATCCAAGAAAAAGAAAACAAATAGGTGAAAGAAACATTCCAGGAACTAAAAATTTAAATGGAAACAATAAGTAAGGCATAAAATGAGGCAAAGCTGGAAATAGGAAACCTGAAAAAACAAACTGAAAGTACAGATGCAAGCATAACCAACAGAATCCAAGAGATAGAAGGGAAAATCTTGGAATGGAAGATACAATAGTAAAAATAGATACATCAGGAAAAAAAAACACTAAAACAAAAAAAGTCATAACACAAAATATCCAGAAAATTTGGGACACCATGAAAAGACCAATCCTGAGAATAATTGGAATAGAACAAGAAGAAAATACCAGCTCTAAGGCACAGATAATATTCAATAAAATCATAGAAAAAAAACTTTCCCAAACTAAAGAAGGAAATGCCTATAAAGATACAAGAAGCTTACAGGACACCAAATAAATTAGAACTCAAAAAAAGTCTGCTCACACCACATAATAATGAAGTCACAAAACATAAAAAAAAAATACTAAGAGCTGCAAAGGAAAAGGCCAGAATACCTATAAAGGCAGAACCATCTGAATAACACCAGACTATTCAATGGAAACAATGAAACCAAGAAAGTCTTGGTCTGAAGTTATACAAACACCAAAAGAGCATGGCTGTCACCCAGACTACTATACCCAGCAAAACTATCAATCACCATGGATGGAGTAAACAAAGTATTTCATGAAAAAACAAGGTTTAAACAATACTTACCCACAAATCTGGCCCTACAAAAAGCATTAAAGAAAAAACTTCAACATAAGGAATCCAGATATACCCATGAAACCAAAAGCAATTGATAATCCCACAGGGGGAAAAAAACAATGAAGGGAAATACACATATAATAACACCAAAAATAACAGAAAATAATGTAGGGAGCATTGTACCGCGCCCTAAAGATGGCGCCGGTTTCTGCCTTCAGCCCTCCCAAGGGCTAGTGCTCTCGGGAGTAAACAACTCCTTTTTTGGCTGTAGGCAAGGATGGTGGCTTGCTTCCGCGTCCTAGGACCTATGGGCGATGTCCACGTAGCTTACTGGGGTTGGAGACCCAGAGGGTATTTAGCCACGAGCGGGCTTCCCCCCGGGGTCAGAAGTCAGAAGTCAGAAGATTGTGCACAGGTCCTGAATAAAACGGCTGGAGAGAAGAATCCTGAGTCGCGTTCTTTCTTGCTGGCGAGGTTGGGCGCGACAACTGGTGGTCCGTACCGGGGAATCGCTTCGGGGAATCGCTCCGACGGACGACGGGATCCAGAACTCTCCACCGTCAGGGGGTATACTGGTAAGTCCCAGGTAATTGGGATCCGTGGTTATAGAGGGCAGAGCTCTGTCTGTAGGGAAAGACAGAGGAGAGGGAGCTTGCTGATGAGCAAGCGTAACCTCTCATTGCTGCGGACGCGCAGCAGGAATAGGAAAGCTGAAATTGGGGCTGTTTAGCAGAGCAGGAATAGGGAAAGCGAAATTGAGGCTCTGAGAAAATTCTGAAAGTAAGATCAGGGATTTAAAAGGATGGGTAATTCTACCTCACATCCAATTTTTCTAGCTCTACAGGAGCTGTTACAAACCAAAGGTCTAGAAATTAAGGAAAGCACATTAGAGAGATTTTTAAAGGAATGTGACATTGCAGCTCCATGGTTTGCTGTTACAGGCAGTCTAA
>PVIH01016519.1:0-45287 GCA_004025045.1 Sigmodon hispidus
CTGCCCGGGGCACATGCTTGCCAGCGCCTGTCTCACTGAAGAAGGTGTTGAAGGAGTCATCTCCTCCCCCAATGGTCTTATCACTTGGCATCTGACCGTCAGGCTGGATGCCATGTTCCAGGCAGTAGAGTTCCCAGCAGGCATTGCCGATCTGGACACCAGCCTGGCCAACGTGGATGGAGATGCACTCACGCATGGTTGCTGCTTTGCGACTGCCCGGCGGATGTCGGAGGCGAGGAGGAGGTGTTGCTTCTTACAGCGCGACTCTTAAGTGGTCGATGTAAGAGAACCTCCGTATATTCATTTTTTATTTAGAACTGGTTACTAATTTCTTCTTTGAATCTAGATAAATGAGCTGATTTTATAATTTACATGATTACCAGTTTAACTTTTATTTTTACAGTTAGTTGGAAATGGTTATAATTATTATTATTTACATCTTGGCCTTTGGCTGATGTGCTACATAAAGGAAACTCCACAGTCCACTGCAAACGTGAGAACTCTTTATTTTCTGGAAGGAACCACAGATTGCCTAATGGAGCTGATTCCACACCAGTCTCTAGCAGAGCTGACAACTAGAAAGCCACAGGCCAGGCTAGAAACATCCTCTTTGCTGGATGGCTACTGAAGCAGAATGGAAAATCTAAAAGACAGTATACATTTCTTGATTAATTATATAATACACATCTTAAATAAGCTTATTACCATCCCTCTTTATTACCCAGCCCCCATATTTAAACCTGAATTTCTAAAATCAACTTCTGCTAACAAAATGGCCACTTTTGTCTGGTTTATTTATTTGAGCACATGGGGATGTTTTAGGGAATGAAAATTCTCCCACTTTGAAAACTGTTGAGTAAGAGACTGAAAAGGCTGTGTTTTGTTGTTGTTGTCTGCCTGTTTGTTTTTGAAAAACAGAATGTCCATGTCATATGAAGGGCATCATGGCCCTCCTCAGAGGCGGACCTATTACGTGTGGAGGTGGGTACTACTTGCTGGGATTTTAAGGTTCTTGGAACCTAGGACAAGAATTACATCAGGGATACACAGTAAGGTAATAGAAAGAGAGACAGTTTATTGAGAAAGAGAAAAGCATTGGTGGGCAGGTGACCTGGGAAAAGTCATAGGCTCAAAAGTACTATGTCACTAGTCTCGTGAGCTTTTGTAGGTCATTTATATAACAGCAACTTTTTTCTAGGTCTGTATACCCTGGGCTATTTACCATACCTGTTCTGTTGCATGTACCCAGGGGCAGAAGAGTTTCCAGTCAATGGCTTCTTTTGTATATTAATCTTAATGCCTTTATCTCTACATCTCTGTCCTCCTATCACAAAACCTGAGGCTCTTTGAATATAGCTGAGACCTATGGGATATTACTGGCATAGGAAAGAGAAATTTTTAAATGTTATAAACTAATAAAGCAACTACACTTCTTTAGTTGAATGTCAGGGGTTTTACAATATGACACCTGACACTGTAGAGAAAATGACAAGTGGTGACATCTGAACTTCTGCCAAGAGTGTCACTTATTCTTTTATCCTGTAAGTGGAATAGCCAACAAGGATGATTCTGCTGACATGGGTGTCTTCTCGGGCCAGATCCAACATCTAGCCTGTTACTGCCTGTATCCCCTGCTGCACTGGTTGCCTCAGCAGTGCAAGGGGTTAATCTTCTAGCTGATATGTATGTCTTGCTGTCATGTTTAGGTAAATCAGGATGGGCAGCCAGGCTTCAGGGCTTCATGGGATGAGGAAATTCTAGCAGCCAAATCCATAGTGCTGTGCTGACCAGGACCAACAGCTCACCCAGGCATGACTCTTTATCTCAGCCACGGTGAAGGTCTGTCCTCCAGGTCCTGTTAACATTTGGCACACATGTATTCCTTGGCAGGGTTATCTTAAAAGAAGCTGAGGGTCTTATTTTGTGCCTGCCTTTTCTGTTCTTCCATCATAATGATGGTTCAGAATTAAAGGAGAATTTCTAAACTTATATTATCAAGATGCATTGAAAGCTTGGGCAATTGTTAGCCCCAAAAAATAAACAGTAGGGAACACAGACGTTGTTGTGGAACTCTGTCTTCTCAGAATGGCATGACCATTGTCATCTTGAAATCAGAATAGTTATTACCTACATAAGATCCTTACAAGATTGAGCCCACTACCATTCCACTTACAAATGACCTATGACTTCCCTCCTTTTAGCAATTGCTGGAGAGGAGACTCTTAAAGGTATAGCTTCCTAAGAGTCACCCATGCTCCTGTGAGTAACCCCAATTACACATATTAATCCACCCAGCTAGATTTGAGCACAATACTTTGCTCTGTTTTTGGTATACCACCTGAGGTAAATAGACATTTATTCACATCTACCTGGGAAAAGTCACACAGTACTTGGCACCTGAACAGGAACATGAGAGAACCAAGGATGAGTTTGGGGGTAGTAGCTACATCATTGTGACAAGATATGCAGCTGCAGCTAAACTGTCTGGGGGTGGAGTAGTCATAGGAGCACTCCTGGTGTGGCTCTTCTTCCCCCTGCCTCTGCCTCCTGGGTGCTGGGATGGCATGCACTGTTTAAATGTACTATTTTATTGCTCTTGGCATGAGTGCTAAGACACATAGCTGAGGCTGGTATGTCTGAAGCTGGAACATCCATGGAGGAAGTCTCAGGTTGACTTTCCTCTACGAGGTATGGAGGAAACTACTCCTTGGTACTTGGAGTCAGATGTATAAGTACAGAATAGCCCCTCACACCTGCCATGGTTGATGGAATAGAGAAAATATTGCAGTCCCTAGAAGCAGCATTATGGGATAGAGTTGTAAGGAGTTTGTGGGCAATAAGATGTGCTATTGATCTTCATCTGTCTATCCAGAAAGAACTTGACCACACTAGGGAGCAATTATGTAAAATATAATGTGTGAATGACACTCTTCACACTAGTTTCTGAACTGGGAGAAAGAGTGGATGGAAAGGATGTGATGAGGTGAACCAGTTGGCTTTCCATCCTTACTGTTGTGGGTGGAGGAGTATAAGAGAAGGACTATGGATTGGATTTGTGCTAAATATCGCCTCCCAGGATCCTTAGGAAGAGTTATGCAATAGAGGAAGAGAGTGAGGTTACATTATAGAGGGTTCTTCTTGGGCCTCCCTTTTAATGTAGTACAGGAAACTGATTACCAGGGAATACTTCTCCACCAAATTGCTTGAATTTGGAAATACTTTTAAGAAAGAAATAAAAGAGGGACACACGGATCATTTATGGTTAGTTGGAAGCAGAGAAACTGAACAGCATAATTACTCATCTCTCATCCCACTTTGAGACAATAGCTACATAATGCAAAACAATATGAGAGGAATCAGTCATTGGGAGTGTTTGGTCACCACTGCAGTATCAAGAAATGTCAGCCCCTGGAAGGCGATGGAGGGAAGACAGGTATTACTGAGGGTGTTGTGCCTGTGAGAAATGGGGGTTAGTGCTGATTTCCCAGCCTGGCTATGACTGTGCTGGAAAGAGAGTTAAGAAAGAGGTTAATTTAGCTATTAATTAGCTAAATTAGCTAATTAAGATGGTCATGTGTCTTAGTGGCCCTGCTGAGCTCCATGGTGGATAATGATCCTTGTGATGTAGCAGAGACTTGGTAGACCCAAAGTTATTTACATCCGTGTGTAATTCAAGGTGTGAAGACACTCAGGAAGAGGCAAGAAGGAGAAAGCAGATGATGGGGTCTGCAGAATTCTGGATCACTCAAAAACAGATGTGGCAAAATTTTTGACAAGTTGACATTCCTAGTGAAAAAAATTGATAGCTAAATCCTATGCTTTTAAGTCAGAGGCCTTAAAGACACAAGTCAGTGTGGATATGAATGAAAGATTAAGTGTATTCCAGGAATAGTTATTCCAAAACCCTGTGCATACTATAGCCAATACATTTCACCAAGTCTGGGCCCCTTGCAGCAGGCACTGTGGCCAAGATAGAAGGAGGCATTGGCCAGTTCCAGTCCCAAACATGTCAAACCTTAGAAGCTGAAAGGATGGCATCCATCTGTTCATTCTTGGCTCCAGGTGAAGCAGAACAGTATGGGCTGGCTCAGTCTAGCCATTTGTATAGTGAAGTGTATATGATTACAGTGTGAGAAGGTGGGGAGCTCATTGAGAAAGAATGACTGTGGTTGTAGTCATAAATTTCTGGTGTTGCCCAGCCCTAAGGTCTGGACCCGCTTGCAGCTGCTTAGTCCCAAATAATCTCACAAAGTCATATATTAATTACATGCTATTACTTGTTAGCTCTTATGCTTTAAGTTAACCCCTATTTCTATTTATGCTTATCCATGTGGCTTGGTACTTTGTTGCTCAGTGCAGTATTGTCATCCCCTTTCATCTGTGTCTCACTGGCATCTGCTGCTCTGCTCTTCTGCTTCCCAGAATTCTCCTACTCTGCTTGCTCTGCCTCTACTTCCTATCTAGCTACATGACCAATCAGCATCTTATTAAACCAACAGGAGTGACAAATATTTACAGTGTACAAGAGCATAGTCCCACAGCATGTAGATTTCAGAGGGATAAATAAAATAATGCTTCCTCCCCATATCACTCTACCCACTGTTACTTTTTCAAGGAAATACCTAGCTTGAGAGATGATATCTTTTCCTGCCACATTTGGATCTCACTAAATATTTTAGTATTAAATATTAAAGACTATTTAATATTCTTTAATTCTGAGATCAATCGCTTGGAATGGATGATGTGGGAACTTGGAAACTTTCCCCCACTTTGTAAAAAGGTTTCAATGTATAATGCTAACCTATAAGTATCCTATAGACTTGGGAAAGCATCTTAGCTATGTGTACCACTTTAATGGAACAGGCCTCACAAATAGTCCCCACAGGGTATGGGACAGGCAAAGCTGTGAATTCTTAGCGGTTTTATGACTGAGTAAGGTGCAGCTCATGTTTAGAAGGTGACTGAGAAAAATCTTCCAACAGTCTGTGCCTGTAAATGTTAAAACACCAATTCAGGAGTTCAAATATAGGAGACACCCTATACGGGTGGGAGAAACCATGCTCAGAAGACATAATTATTGACTGAAAATTCCATTACCGGGGATTGCCTACTTTTCTCCAAGCTATTGGCTGGGGAGGTCCCTAAATTTTTCCCAAAACAATACAGTTATTGTCACTGCTGTTGATTAAATTCCAGAAGCAGATGAAAAAACCTGTTTTTAAACTAAAAATGCCCCACACTTTGGTAGCAAAATATGGAGGCAAGCTGGCATTGACCTGTGGCTAATTTCCAGAGTTCCTGGAGGTACTACATAAACTACTGAAAAAGAACTGTTCACCAAGTCCTGTTCAGCTGTAGACCAGATAGGCTCCATGCCAGGAGAGGCTCACCTGTGTTTGTAATACTGGCACAACTATTTTAAATGCAACCAGTTGCTTTCAAATTGTATTTAAGTCTTGTTCTATAAAAGGAGCCCACATTTAGTATTGTAAGCCAAAGCAAGCATTTGGCTGGGAGAGGTCAGAGGTGTAGCAGAAAAGCTCATGCTATTCTTTTACTAAATGGATGTGATATATCTAACAAGTTGCCTTCTAAACATTTATATTTAGATATTGATGTTGCTCAAGGAACTTTCTTTCTGAAGTGGGCAGTGCTTATTAGGGGGACTCATAATCAGTCAATGGGACTGTTGCTGTGACCCAGTGGCCCAGTGCATAGCCCTAAATGTAAGAAATCACTCATACATCTCTACCATCCCTTCCCAGCATCCATGGTTATCACAGAAGAGGGAAGAAGAATGTAGGCTTCAGGAAGGGTAGAATGTTCTGGAACTCTATTCTTCAGACATGTCATGATCATTGCTGCCTAAAATCAGAGGAACTGTGAAACCCTTACAAGGTTGGGCTTACTAACACTACTTTACAGAAGGCTGGGAGGGCTATGTGTGAGACAGAATGGAAGATAGTGTGTGGGGCCTTTCCCTTCCGGAATACATGTAAGTGGTTGGCATCTGCTGGGGTGAGGGTAGAGACTGTTTCAGTGATGCAACTGTCAGAATCAACAGTGGTCCTATAAGTCACCCTCACCCATGCTCCTGAAAGTAACCCTAGTTGAAGTTATTAGTCTTTCAGCCTTGGTGTGGGTTGAATTTCTTTGCTTAGATGTTTGTGCTGTAACTTGGATGAATGGATGCTTGTTCCTCCGCCTGCCCAGGGGGAAGGGGAGTGGATAATACAATGGAAATTAAAGAAGTAATGCTGAAAATAACTCTAGCCTCTTCTAGGATGCCTCATCTGAGTGCCAGGTAGATGTTACCTCCACCTGGCTCTGGCTGGATCTGGAAGAGTTTCTTTTGTGATAACTATATTACAGATGACCCCCTAACTCTTGATGACTTGGCTTACAGCATTTATGTTAACATGGAGTAAAAATGATACATATTCAGTAGAGAACATATTTCAGTCTTGAACTTTGATATTTTCAAAGACTAACAGTATGTGGTCCAGACCTCTCTGGTGATGCTGGGCAGTGGTAGTAAACTGCACTCCCAACCAGTCCCAGTCCTGAAGGGGTAAGGTACTCTAGAGTATTATGTCTTGCTAGTATCTGGGGCCATCACAATCCATATTCTCACATCTCATTCTGTCTACAAAAATTCCCATTTGTGTCTTCTGCTTCTGTTATATTAATGAAGTTTTAATATTTCAGCTTCCAGTGCTTTTTATCAGGGTGTTCTCTAGGAGTTGAGGAGCATCTGCAAGTGAGGAATATCCTCAGGAGAGGCTGACACTGCTCTCACCCTAAACCATGTCCTGAGCATAGTGTAGCCACTAATCTCTACTCTCATTTAATGGCTTAAAAACAAAAAATCCAGATGAAAACAGATTTCCCCTGAAAAGGACAACAGGAAGAAATTTTGCTGACAATAGAAAAATGCTTTCTCTTTGTCAAGTCGAAGTGGGTATAAAGGAAATGTCTTGGAGTATGATGGGGGAAAGGGAAAGGTGCTATGGGTCTATGGGTCTCTGCTTTTGCCTCCATCTATTCCTGGATGAAGGTTCTATAATGACACTTAGAATTGTCATTCATTTGATTATAGGGAAGTCCTGCTTACGTACTCTTTCCACTATTGCTTGGAGTCCTAGATAGGGACACACAAGATGCTTTTTCAAGGTCTAAATCATCAGGTCTCAAATGTGAGACATGGCTGCACTGAACTGCTGCTGTCTTGGCCTACCCTGGTGAGCTTAGATTGAGAAGCACAAAGTAAGCTCCAGGTAGAATTAACTCAATAGAAGTCATTTGCTCACGTTTGCCTCGGGTTGAATCCACCAGAGTGGCTCATTTGGCAGTGTGTGGAATTGCTTTGTGTGCACTGAATGCTCACTAATCTCAGGGATCTGGAATCTTAGTTATGATACATTGTATAGTTGCAGATTGGTGTGGGACCCTGAACAGGTGAAGGGATGCCGATGAAAGGCAGGAATGTGGCTTTAATTATCCAACTTTCCTGAATCATAAGCTGTCAGATATGAGTTTTGTTTGCAGAGGCCAAAGGCAATTTACAGTATAGACCTGTGCACCTGGAAAACATCTTTTTCAAAGATGAAGTAAACACGAGGCCTAGGGCAGAGCAGTATTCTCTTTCAGAACAGAAACAATGAATGAAATGTGTCAAAATGCTTATACTGCTGAATTCTGCAATCAGGCAAGTCTGTAGGATGGGTCTGAAGATTTCAGGGGACTCTTGAATTCCTCTAGGTCGGGATAGATGCTCTCAAGCTCAGCATGTAGTAAGAGCTAAAATAAATACAAGCTTATGTTCAGTGAGGTTTTTGGTAATCTATTATGACATAAAAAGGAAGACCTGAACCACCCTGACAGAGTAAACACAGCTCTGGGCTGTCAGGTAAGCCAAATGGTTTTCCTTTTCATGAAAAGCTGAGCGTAGCTCACTTTTGGTAAGGAAGGTGTTCAGAGTGTAGAGCTAAAAAATCAGCCATGCCTTCTTCATGATAATGCCCCATGTTAAAGACTCCTCTGGTGTCTCCTAGAGGAACACCTGACTGACTTTTGAGGGAGGGGGGACAAAACTGGATTTGCCAGGAGTGGAGACTGATTCAAGCATTATTGGATCAGTGGGACCATGGGTCTGTCTGCTGCCTGCCCAGGGAGGGGATGGGGAGTTGTGGAGAAGAAAAAATGACCTGATGTGGCAGGAGGGGGAAGGGACCTTGAATAAGGATATACAGGGATAGAAAAAAAAAATTCAGAGGGAAAGCTGAACACAAAGTAAATATATGTGTAGCAAATTATTTGCATTATCACCCTTGATAAGTCATGCTTATGATTTTTATTTTCTTTATAGTTATTGTTAACTTATCAGCATTTTAAATTCAATTTACTGTTTTTCTTGATAAATACAAAATAAATAAGGAAAAAAAAAATGAAACCGAGACAATGGAAAGCAACATATTCTTCCTTGTGCATACCAGCAGTTTGGGAATCTCTCCTTACATTATTTGAAATATTCCTTAAGTACAATATTTACAAATGATGATTAGACCTACATTCTCATTCTAATAAAGAGGGAAGAGAAGCACAAAAAAAGATAACTGATTTTTAAAGTACTAAAATTATAAATACTATGGATTCAATGTTTTACTGTTTCTATTATAATATTAGGTTGATAATATGTAGTTTAGGAAATGGAGAAGAAAGAAAAGGTTATGGCTTATACTTTAATAAAATGTAATTATGAGTCAAAAAAAAAGACTCTTCTGGTGTCTCAAGGTCATGTCTTAAGGAGTGAAGTTGCTGGGGGGCTTCTCTTATGGGAGTTTCACCCAAGTCAGACAGGCTTTGTGGCAGGCTTGGAACATCTAATGATGGCTTTCTTCTATAATTGGTAGAATGAAATTTGAGTAAAAGAGACTTTCTGGAAATGACTCCAAAACAATCATTTTAAACTAGCTCTATTATGTGATGCAGAGTAAGGTATCATTAGATGGTTTGGGCTTTCTCTTGTGGATGTGTGAACTAACATAAACATCTTTAAGACAAGAATATACAGAAATTGCAGTGCAGTTTTCAATTGCAAAGGGCAAAAGAGGATTTTTGACTATTTGTTTACTTAAGCATTTCTATCATTCTGTGTGTGTGTGTATGTGTGTGTGTGTGTGTGGTACTGGAGCCTTAACTATGCTCATCAGTTACTTTATCACTGAGATACACTCATAATAGACTCCTAGTTCAGAATGGAAAGGAGCAAAAAGGATTCTTCCTGTACAGGCATAGCCACATTGCACTTGGGATGAGGTCATATCACTACAAATACATCTAATAGGGAAATGCCACTAATTGAAAATGGGATTTACTACTCCTGACCTCCAGAGCATTGTATGTTTTCAGGACACTGGAGAGTATTGGTGTTGTCTTCCCTGTGAGCAGCTGTCTTGCTGGGGCTGTGGTTTACCACTGCTGCCCATATCCTAAGAGAGCATTACACTACTTACCTTTAGTCCAAGGAAAGATCAAAATACATAACCCAAAATATAGTTTTTACCAAAAATATGGTTTCTACACAATCATAAGGATGTAAAAGTGAGTTGAACCATTTTGAATCAGGATGAACTTTATTAGATTCTAGCTACTCATTACATGGACAGGAAAACATAGCCTACAGGTCAAGTTAACTGGACTTGGTTGTGTCCCATTTACTAGGCCCAATCCATGCCTCCTATCTATGATATTGGAGGTAGCATACAGTCTCAACCCCAAGCACTGACTCTAGGTCCAATGGGCTGGCTCAGGTGGGTATCTTGGGTTCTGGCAAGGGGAGGGCATGACTGAGGCACTGTGCTGGGAGAATGTGATGAGAAAGTAGAAGACCAGTGACTAACCTTAGATTCTCCTTGTAGATAGATGCCCAGGAGGAAGTCAAGAGTCAAGAGTGGACTGCAATGGAGCCTGACAATTGTAGGCTTTCATGATTAGCCAAAGGCCCCTTGTAACAGTCAGGGGAAGCCACAGCTGACATCAGGGAATAAGAGTGTGTGAACTGAGGCTGATTTTGAAACATACCCTCCCCCCAGCTCCCCTATAGATGTGCATTGCAGTGATGTTTACAGCCCACCGTGGATGCTATCTAAATACCAACCCTCAGGCTCCTACAGCAACAATGGTGTTTGCTGGAACCAGTCCTGACAAGGGCTGAAATGCCACATGAGGGAGAAGTTTAGATCAGGAACACCTCATATATCTTCAGATTTAACATGGTACAGATGCAAAGTAAGGGGCATCAGGGCTCCTCTCTAGGCAAACTACTCAGAACTGATGGGAGGAAGAGACTGAGAGAATGAAGAGGCATTGGTGGGGAGGCCTGGTGAGCAACGTCTAAGTATAAGAAACAAACAAATGCAATAGCTCAGATCAGACATAGCGCTTAGGGCAAAGAGGGCCAAAGATGGTGAAGCAGGCCTAGGACCAGACATGGAATTTAGTCTAATCCCAGGAGAACTGAAGTTATATATAGGAATATGCAGCCATTGCCTGGACTGAGAAGGCTTTTACGTTGCAATTAGAGCTGCTGCAGAGAGAAACCGTGTGGCTAATTTCATTTTTACCAGCCTCACTCTGACTGTCTATTTAAATGTAAGTGTGTTTTACAGTGATACCATATACTGTAAAAGAGAGCCATTTTACAGCAACAAAGGATGGAATCGCAAGCAATTTGTCATGGTTTTTCTGACTATCAAAATAGCCTGTTCCCACTGAAAGAAAATGCAAATGCATTCTGGGATGCTATTATTACAGACTTTCTGATCAGAGTGGCCTTGTGTTCATTTCTTTAATTTGAAGAATTGAAAAGGAACGTTCTTACTCCCAGAGTGAGGGGCAATTGGATTGATTTCCTTACTTCCACTCTGCACTTTTTGCCTTCAAAAACTTATCTAAATTTTTGTGTTTGTGGAAATAGGCTTCTAAGATTTATTTTATTTTTCAATTTATGTATCATATTTCCTCAAGTGGTCTGTATATTCTGGGCCTGTAAACACCAAGAAGTATAAGATTTGAATCAAAACAACAAGTTTACTGATACCTACGTCTAAAAATTATTTCCACCAAAATGGTTCTATATGCTATATCTGTTTGAGTGCAGAGGGTCTCACAAAATGAACTTTAATGTTTGAGTGTGGTTTTGATTAAGGCATGTCTATAAAATGTCCCTAGAGCAAGTTGTAAAATTTTATTGTGAGGGGAATGATTCCCAACAGAGTTAGAGTTGTGGAAAAGTGAAATAGAGTCAATGTAAGGAGATCCGTAAGGAGCCTAGCCTGTGTGTAATTCCGTATGCAGTGGAGCTGTACAAATGCAGGCTTGGCAAAGGAGGAGATCTCTCTATAGTTCATACAGCTGACCCTGGAGTCCAGCCCTATGGCCTTAACAACGTTTGTTGACTCATGCCTGGAGACCTCTGGTTTTTCACCTTCAGAATATTATATTGTGATGTTTTGTGTCCCCCATCATATCTTTGTGAGGATGAAAAGAGAGATGAGACACAGTTTGGCCCACAGTAAGCAAAGACAATCCACAAATACAATTTAGACTTTTGGAATGGTGTGTTTGGGAGCAGGCAATGGAAGCCAACTTTGGTAGACTCCTATAGAAAGGAGATTCTGGTGAACACTGGGGAGCAGTCAGTGTTCACAGACGTAGGAAAGGACAACGTTGGGACTTTGCGGACTCCATCAAATACTCTGTTGTCTTCTCTTCCCTTCTTTTGCCGTGTGCAGGATTCGGCACAGTCACTGGCTTTTTGTGAAGAGAGGACAATCTCTAGAGAAGTTAAAGATAAACAGGTTAGGCTGGTGGTACAGTGATGGCTGACCCCACTTTCCTCTTCTGGCTCCTCTGTACTCTCATTCTTCTCCCTGTCTCCACTTTCTGCTCTCCATCTGTCTGTCCTTCTAAGCATCTGTCCATTCACTCATCCATCCATATGTCTGTCTACCTACCCAACCAAATGTGTATTAATCACAACACTTCTGTGTATGAGGCTCCCATTAGCTCATGGAGACAGGGATGTAGACAGTATAGACTGGGCCTCTGCCTGGTGAGTATACGTTCAGGATTAGGAACAACACATAATAAATAAATGAGCCATTAGTAGGCAGACATGCATTGGAAAGTAAATAAAACTACAGTCCCATAGGAGGTACTGGGCTTTGCCTTGGACTGGGGGTCAGTGCAGATCTCTTTGTGCTGATGACATTTGAGCTGACATTGAAGATGTGGGTGGATCCAGGCATGAGAGAAGCTGCCTGGCAATGGTGAAAGCAATTAAGTCTCTCGCTTATGCTCTCAAAGACTTTTAGCTTCTCCCCATGCCCTGTGTTGTTGATATCACTAATTTCTTTTTTATTGAGAATTTTGCACAATATATTTTGATCACTTTTACCCACGTCTCTCAGATCTACCCTTTCTTTACCCACTAAACTTCTGTGTCTCCTCCATCCTTCACACATCAAGTCCAACTTGTGCGACCTCTTTATTCTTGGACGTGGACTCTCCCACTGGAGCATGGTCAACTTGCCAGGGGCCACGCTCTTACCGACAACTGCCTTTCCCTCCCCCTGGCAACTATCAGGTGCCAGTAGCTCTTCAGCTGGGGTGAACTTCATGCCCAAACCTCCCTTCCACGGTGTGTTTTGGCCTGGCTTCAGCTTGTATGAGGCTTGTGTATGCTGTCACAATTGCTGTGGGTTCATATGTGCAGCTGGCTTGTTGTGTCCGAAAGACACTGTTTCCGAATGTATCAATTTATTGCTTCCAGTCCTCTTCCAAAATGATTCCTGAGCCTTGGGAAAGAAAATGTGAGGCAGATGTCTCATTTAGGGCTCAGCATTCTGCAATCTCTTATCTCTACTACATCTTAGTGACAATTTTGTTTTCTTGGGTTTTGACAGCTCTTTATTCAGATTGTGCAATGTTAAGAAAAACTACATTGGCTTTGGATGCCACATCCACTTGAGTCTGGGCTCCTCACCCACTTCTGTGTGGAAGTGGTCCCTGGGTAGAATGACCAGCTCAAGTTCTTGTTCCCTTTTCCACTTTGGACATTTCCTTGAAGTTCCTCTTAGATAAGTTTACATAGTGGTTGGGGTTATCACAGGCAATGAGGGTCGAGGAGTCTGGCCGTCCCTGTTGCACAGGTGGGATAAGGTGACCTACAGTAGACAGAAGCTTGGAGATGTCCTCACATGTCTGTGGACAGTATGTATGGGACATCACTTCATCTTGTTGGTATTTCATTACTAACGACTCATTTGCTCCTATAAGAACTTTGTGACAGGCTGCTTCAAATCATCATTACAGGTTTTTTAACTACAAACTGATTTGTCCTTTCCCACCTGATTCAGCCAGAATTAGGATAGAGGATAGAAGGGATTCAACTAACAATTGTGAGTGACATATTTAACAGGATGAAGATAACTTAATGCATACACATCAAATATATCCACATAAACCTCTCCACTTCAGGCTGGTAATGTAGCTCAGTTGGTAGAATACTTATTTCTTATTCACAAAGCCCTGAATTCAATCCCTAGCACCACATAAAACCAGCTGAGCATACACATGTCTGTAATCCTAGTATTTAAGAAGCTGAGTCAGAAGGATAGCTGCGGGTTGCAGGCTGGCCTGGGTTACAGTATGATACCCTGAACACCCCCTCCAGGTGCCAACTCCAACACAGAAAACTCAGATCCAAAACCTACGCAGTAAGTGTTCATCCTTGGCTGCAGAAGGCTGTGTGATACTTTGACTGTGTGCAAGAGGTCTGGATGTGCCAGCCGAGGCAAGTTCAGTGTGGACACCCATGACCAACTGCCCAGCAGACATTAGGCCCTGCTCCTCTGATGCATCTTCTGTGCAGCGAGTGTTGCAGCTTGGGTGTCTGATGCCCTGTGACTGGATTTTACACATCGTATTTGGCAAGCGTTAAGGATGACTGATAGTTACATTTAAAAAATAAAATTTCATGCTTCCTAAATGCAGCACTGTTTCGAGACATTTCCATTATCCCCAGTTTTCTATCTGCCAGAGGGTGACAGCACAGGAAGCCCTGAATCATGAATCCTGTCAATTCTGGGGGCATTTAAATAGAAGTAGTGACACATTTGAAATATGAGCATGTGCTGCAAAGACATTCTTTCTTCCCCCTAAAAATGTATGCAAACAATTCAGAAATCTTACTCTTTTATAAATACTTTTAAGAAGAAATGAAAAAGTAACTCTTTAAAAAATGTAATATATTCTGGCTGTAGAGAAGTCTAGTTATCCAAAAATATTACTGTGAGAACTACGGAGGGATTTACCAGGCTAAAATGGGATCTTTCTATTTAATTGAGGAAAAACAGGGATCATTCTATTTAATTGAGGAAAGTGGACCACTACTTAGCATTAACCCAGGGTTTTGGTTTTACTCTTATTTTGTTCTGCTGATTCATAAACATGCCTTTTTTCAGTTCTTGTAATAAGTAGGCTAAGTTCATACCATTATTACTTTTTAATTTGGGTGTGGTGTGGTATGGTGTCATAGTGGTGGTGGTGGTGGTGTGTGTGTGTGTGTGTGTGTGTGTGTGTGTGTGCTTTGTTTATTTTGTGATCAAGTAGCTTCATGGTTGTTAGTTTTTTTTCACTTTTAAGGTAAAGGGTTTTCAAGGAGCAGATTCCAGTGGTCAAGTAGCAATGTCAAGTTTAGTACTTTTTGCTTTGTAATCTGTTTGGCTTTATTAAAGGTACTGGTTTAGGGGCTAGAGATAAGGCTCTGAGATAGAAGGTGTTTATAGTGTGCGCTAGCCCTTTGGTTCCATCCAGGAAGGAGGAAGGGAATGTTTGTAGGTGTGTGGACAGAATCTGTGCTCTCACACAGGGAACCCATGAATGCAATGCCTTACATGAAAAAGGAACTGTGCAAGTGTGGTTGAGGAGGGTCTCCTTGGTGGAGATATTGTGTGGATTATTGAGGTAGCTTAGGGTTCAAACAGCAGGAAGAGGGAGACGACTGGAGAATGCACTGGAACTGGAAAAGACAAGGAAACACTCTCCCAGAAGCCTCCATCCAGAAGGGGTGCAGCCCACCAGCCTACATGGAACACCTGACCTCCAAAAGTGCAGCCCCACCAGCCTGTCTGGAATGCCTGACCTCCAAAAGTGCAGCATACTAAATGTGTTTTCTTTCAAGCTTTTGAATGTGTGGCAGTTAATTTCAACAGCATTAGTATTCAACACTAATACACTGACCATATTTCAGATACACCAAGTTAGACTGAGATTTGGGGTTCAAGCAATCTTCCTTTTTTAACTCCATCCCCACTGTGTTTCCTATAAACAATGGAGTAGGGGAAACAATTTGCTTTGATGTAGCTGCAGGATAATAGTTAACTCTGGAAATCTTTGAAAATGGGAAAATTAAGGATGCATAAATTGAAAATATATACTCAATGTTTACAATAATACTCTGTATAATTATAATAGCAGAAATTTATAATTTGCTTTAAACATAAATAAATGATGTAAGTTCAAAAAAACAAAAGGAAATAAGTTAAACAATAACACATTCCAAGTTAAACGATAACACAGTCCAAGTTAAACAATAACACAGTCCACAGTACCATCACTACTAAATACTCAGTGTCTACGGACCTCTTTGGTCTTCTCTCATCACTAGTTTTCATCGGACATTAGGGAAAGTCCTCATGTTTAATCCAGATTGAACAATTGTTTTCTCTTTGTGCCTGTGGAATGCTGACTGTGGTTTATAATATCTCATTGATGTGTTAGTAATCAGTGTTGGTTGACAAGTCAATGTTTAGGACCTGTCATTGTCCAAGCCTGTTTCTGTAGTAATAATACCTAAAACTAAATACAAAATATATACAGAAAAGAGAGGGTGATTTGGGCTGGTCATTCTGGAGCCTGGGATGGGCATCACAAGGAGGTTGTATAAGATGCGGTCTTTGTGAGCTTCACATCATGGGAAGAAGCAGAAAGCATGTGAGAAAGAAGAAACCATGGAGGGATGGCAAACTTTTCAGTAGTCTGTTTGGAGAGACTATTCAAGTTCCAAGAGAGAGAAGGAAGGTCTTCATCCAGGAGCATCCTTCCATGTCCTCTCACCATCTCCCAAAGGCCTCATTATCCTAAATAGCACCATGCCAATCAAATCTCAGCATCAAGGCAGATGTGATGCAAGCCTGCAATCCCTGCACTCGTGAGGATGAGAGAGGTGGTCTGTGAGATCCGTCATAATAAGCGAATGTCTTATAAACGAGAACATTCATTGTGAGTTTCCAGATGGACCAACCATGATCCAACCATAGCAGTCAGGAGCTGGAGAGCTGGCTTACTGGGTAGAGTACTTGCTAGAGAAGCATAAAGTTCAGATTCCACAAAACTCATGTAAAAACTGACATGTGTGTATCTGCAGTCCCACTGGAGATAAAGACAGCTGGGCTTAGTGAGAAACTCTGTCTCAAAAAAATAAGGTGAAAAAGTGATTAAAGAAGACATCAACCTCTGAACTCCACATGTGTCTGTATCACGAACATGTCTACATGTACCCATGCATATGTGAAGACAACCCCCACTCCCGGCAGTTACAGTCTGTCTTCCAATGGCCATTGCAGTAAATAGAGAAATGGAATAGACTTTAAAAAGACTGTGGTTCATGAATTCAGCAAGATTTGAGAGGAAGCCACATGTCAAGAGAGAAAAACCAGTGAAGTGTGTCAGAGGCAGGGATATGTTTCTGTGAGGAGAGAAACCAAAATACCTAAACTGGATGAGTGCATGAGAAGACCAGCCAGAGGGTCACGTCTCACACGGAGAGCAGCTAAACAAGGCTGGGGAACTATGAAAGAAGAAGGGGATAAGAAGGCATGACTGGCTGCTTTAGCATTGGTTTTTAGTATTTAGAAAAGTCTCTGAGTTTTAGCAAATAAAGTATCCCATGATGAACATCAACAGAAAAGAAAGGCCACATATGAAGCAAGCAAACCAGGTTCATATAAGATTTTAAAAACTGCATTTTATATTTACGTATGTATTTATTGTGTGTGTTTGCTTGCTGTGGTGTAGCTGTGGCTTGTCAGGGTCAGGATTTCCCTTCCACCATGTGGGTTCTCAGGTGTGGCAAGCACCTTTACCTACTGAGCCAACCTGACAGCTGGCCCTGATCTAAATTTGAATGCTCAAGACCTAGAACTAAAAGAAGTCCCAGATCCTCATGTTTTAGAGGGACTCAGTTATGAAACAAGGGCTCTCCAGGCCTCTTAACACATTCATGTGAGTGTATAAATGAAAGTCACCCTCAGCAAGACAATGAGCCCAGCCTCTGTGTAACACTTCTGAAAGAAGAAATTACTTGAAGTGCATAAACCGCAAAGAAAAAAAAATATCAATAAAGATAAATCAGGAAATGGGAGGCATTGGCATAAATAATGCAGAAGTACGTGGTACATGCAGTAGAATGTACAGTGAAGCTAGAGTTCTAGATGTTAATGTGATTCCCTCAGTAAAATCCAGGAGGCAGAGCACAGAGACTAAGTCTGTGGGGAGCCAAGGTACTTGCCACTGATGCATGCGCAATAGACACCTAGTTTCTAACAAATGTTCAAATATTTAGCCACAGGAGAATGAACACAACAACAATAAAACTGATAAAATAGCAAAAGTTAGAAAAAAATGGAGAAACAAAAGCAATAAAATATAAAAGCCCCAAAAAGAATATGGCAGGGAAGAAAATCAGACATGTCAAGTTGTCATCATTATAAAAATGAGTTACTTAATATTCTCTGTAAAGGACAGTGTTTTTTGATTCATTTAAAAAATATGAAAAAATTTGGATTGTTGTTATTCACCAAAATTATGTTTACAATAATTGACCAAGGCAGTGACACAGGCTAAGTAAAAGAAACCAAGGCTTTCAATAGAAAATCAATTAGCTTGCAATGCAAAGGTATTTTAAATAGAGTGTATTAATCAGGGATCTCTAGGGGATAGTAATGGATAGTGTAATTATATAACAGGAGGGAATTTATTATAATGGCTTACCCAAAGGGTCTGGGTAGGCTGTCAGTGGCTGCTGTCTGCACACTGTCCCCACAGTCACACAGTAGCACTGAAGACAGGAAGACTCCTGAGAGCCACTGGTCTTCAGTCCACGCTGGGAGGCCTGAGAAGCTGAGTTCTGATGTCAGCGGACTAGGCAGACACATACTAGATGAACAACCTGTCAGACCTGAAGGCAAGCCAGCAAAATCATAAAAGCTTTTCCCTTGGGTTTCCTTTTATCTATTCCCTCCAACCACACTCAGGGTGGGTATTCCCACTTCAATTAATGTAATCAGGAAAATCCCTCACAGGCCTACCTAGAGAGTAAACAAATCTAGATAATTCCTCACAGGTGTGCCCAAAATCGTGACCAAATCTAGATTCTGCCAAATTGACAATTTTAACCATTACGTAAGACAAAGAGGATTGGAACTAGAAGAAACATGTTAACTATTAAATATGCTTGGAGAAAGGCTATCTTTGGGGTTTTCATGGTGGAATTTGTATATGTTGAGTCAGGAGAATTAGAAAAATGTGGTTTGTTTGGCAAGAACCAGATTCTGGAGGCAGGTTTGATGAACAGTCTGTTCCTGTGTCTACCAATGAGAGAGAAGTGGGGAGGGAAATTGGGTGTGAATTTCTGCATAGGACACCTTGGTAAAATCCCAAGTGGTCAGTGGAAGGAAATGTGTCTGTGCTATGGGCTTTGCACATTGTAGACACTACCTGCTTTTTCCTTCTGCCTCATGGGTAAGATGAACACAAACACAGAATCCACACCCACAGATTCAACCTACTACACATTCAAAGTATTCAAAAACCATGTGCACAGATTTCATCTTAGTTGCTGAATAATTCAGTTCAACTGTTCATGTAGCATTTCCTTGGTATTGAATATTGTCAGTCATTTAGAGATGATGTGAAGCCCGCTGGAGGATGTGTGTAGAATAGATTCTCTCTAACCTAGTCCATTTTACCTAAGGGACTTGAACGTCTGGAGACTTGAGCCAGTGGTCTATAACCAAAGCCCTGAGGAGGTTGAGTGACCTCTTTAACTTCAACTTGGCAGAGCCTAGAGTCACCTGGAAAAGAGTCCACTCGATTGGCTCAGTGTTTATCAGCCTTGTTCATTCTACATTGAGTGCTTGAAATGTGTCTAAATAGGGTAAAAGAATGTCTACAGCCATATCAGATGCATCCCTTTCCACCACAAAGAAAACCTTGAGTTGACCACAGGGATACATTTCTGTGATTCTAGATACTCATGAGGTTGAAGTAGATGGATTACATGCTCAGGACTTATCCGCATTACATGGAGAGTTCAAGGAAAATTAGACATAGAGAAGGTCTGTAGATATAACTTAGTGACCAAGCACTTGACGAGATATGTAACGCCCTGGGTCTAATTCTCAGTACCCCATGCAAAAATCTCAAGACAGACTCTAATATATTTTTACATGGTGAACTGTCAGCCTTGTCTTTATAAACAAAAAAAGTCAAATTAACTCTCTGTATAAACTCTGGCTACAAATACACTTAAATATTCCCATTGATTTTTCTATGTCAGCTTTATGAGTGAGTTTTATTTTCTTCTCTGTAATTTTTCATATTATCTAATTTTAGCAAAATGAGTATGCATTACTTATATAATCAGAAAAGGGTGTTTTTTTTGAAGGTAAAGTGCGCAGTTCTCTCTTCATGAGTTTTCACAATAATTTTTCTCCCCAATATTTTCTGAAGTATATGCAGGCATGCCTACCTAGGAGAGATGTTAAGTATGCATTATGAATTAAAGGAAAAAGATTCTTAGGTCCCACTGGGGAGTGGGGAAGGCCTGTGTTCTCCAGGTGAAATTGTTTCCTTCCTGTCATATATGCTGGGCCTTGCTAGTTACTCCAACACTGATTTTTCCTTCTGGAATGTATTACATCATATTTTCAAGTCTCATTGGCTATGGAACATTCTGTATATATGTTCCCTGAGAAGCACATACTATGCAGAGAACATTTTCAGACACTTATGCTTAGACACAGTGGTTCTCAACCTTCTTAATGCTGTGACCCTTTAATACAGCTCCTGATGTTGTAGTGACCCCCAACCATAAAATTATTTCTGTTGTTGCTTCATAACTATAATTTTGCTACTGTTATGAATCATAATGCATATATCTGATATGTGACACCCCTAATGTATCACAGCCCACAGGTTGAGAACCATTGGCTTAGATTTGGTTCAATCCTGCTAAATCCCCCCACCCCCAGTCCTATTAGACCTATGTGGTCAATTGTACATACCTGGTTCCCATGGTTGTCATTCCTTCTCCAGCATCCCCCATTCTTTCTGAGCCCCCAGGCTCAGCGGCTGGTTTAGCATTTACTTTTATTTTATACTCTCAGAGCAGTGGGTTTAAGTTCTTGTCACATTCTGTTCTTGTCTACACACATGACAGTATCTCTCCAAGATAACAGCAAACATAAAGACTAGTTGTTGGGGAGATGGCCTATCAGGCCAAGAGCCTGCAACACAAATATGAGAACCCAAGTCCAGATCCCCTTCAACCACATATGCATGTCTGCAATCCTATTGTAGAGGGACAGGCGGGTCCCCAAAGATTCCCTGGCCAGGCAGTCTAGACAAGTGATGAGCGTCTGTGTCAGGAAAAAACCCTAAACCCTCTCTGAAAAGAGAGGGTATAGACAGATTAAGGAATATTGGCTTCTGGTTTCTACATGCACCACATACTGTACAGGCACTTGTATACACATACACATCACATACATGTGCACAAGGACTTGCATGTACATATGCATACATGTCACAGAAATATACCCCCACACACATTTTACTATGGAACTTGGAAGATAACAGTCTGTATCCCAAATCAGAACTGACAACCCATCTTTAGTAACCAATGAAAACAGCCAAACTAAAAATCCAAAGGAATGTGGCCACAATGGGAAGAGGGACAGAGAGCCAATGAATTGTCCAAGTCTGTGTTTCAGGTCCTGAAATGAGATTGAGGCTTAAATAGAGGCCAGGTATGTGCACATCTAAGCAGTCCTGGTCAAGGTGTGGTCCCATCCAGCACTGACCCATCACAGCTTGGGCTTCTGTCTCATCTTGTATGGTATCTGACAAGTGTTAAAATTGTTTGAAGACTCTTTCCAGTAGACAAGTTCCCATGTAGCTGGTGATTATTTCTTCTCCCAGCATGAGATTCTTGAAAAAATTCTATTTTGTGTAGGTTCATTATTTCAATAGTATGATATTCAGATTGAGAGACATAATTGTCTCTTTAGGATATCTCAATTCATGTCAGGTAATTTATATAATTACCATCACACAACACACACAGCACACAACATACACACACACTTCTTCATGATTTTGTAGAGGAAAATGGTAATAAGTATAGGTTTTACTTTGCACAGCCAAGAGCCAGTGACTTTCAACCTGATGGGTTTTCTTTTGCCTTACACTACCTGGCATCTTTTACAGACTTTCCCTTATATAGCACATTTTATTTCTGTTGCTGTGGCAAATACATTGATTGACAAAACATTACAAAGGAGAGAAAAGGATCTATTTGTCTTACAGTTCTAACCTATAGTTTATCATTTTGGGGAGGTCAAGACAAGAACCCAAGCAGTTAGTAGCACTGCATTCACGATCAAGAGCAGGGAAACATTAAATGTTGGCAGGTGCTTTCTCCTCTCTCAGGCTCTTCAGGATTCCCTGCCTAAGGAGTGTTGCTGCCCACACTGGGCTGGGCCTTCCTGCCTCAACTAAGAAGTCAGTATTCACAGCACTCCTGCAGGTCAACCTCATCTAAATAATGGCCCACTAAGACGCTTCTTCAGGGACTCTAGCTTGTGTCAAGTTGACATTTGCCTAACCAGAACAACATACGAGCTTGTTGATGCTTGATGCTTCTCTTTCAAGTTCCCAGAGCTAGGTACCCTGTAATTTTATTTTTGCAGCTCTCTACTATAATTTGAAGATTGTTAGTTCAGCCTCAGAAGCCCCTCTCGGACTCCAAGGGTATCATTTAAGTCCCTGGAGCAGCAGTTATTAGGTGTATTGTGTCCTTATCTCGGGTGAGAGGCAACGTGCTTGGCCATTCAGCTGGTGAGTCCTCACTTGGAGTGATTTTCCAGGACTCTGCCTGTGCTGTCCTCAGCAGCTGGCTAGATGCTGGCTTCTTTCCAGCTCTCAAAGTACTTTCCTCATGAAATGATAATTGGAGAGAGCAGCTGATCTTAATCCTTTTGGTGTTTGGGGGGTGTAGAACCATCAGCTTTCTCTTTCCCTGTGGTGCCATGAAAAACAGAAAGATTTAGGGAATTTGGCATAATTGAAGAGAATAAATTGTCTTTGTATTTAAAAAAATGTAAAGGGGACAGGAATTTTCCCACAGCTGTTATAGATGCCAATGTTACTTAATATGGTTTGGGCATTTTAAGTTTTATGCTAGTAGGAAGGAAAATGCATTCCTGTCTAATTCTTTTTAAATTAATGTTTTGTCACCTAACAAAATAACATAGTCTTGAAAGTCAGATTCAAGTAGGATAACATGGTGGTTCTCTATCCTAATTTTCCCAGAAGTAACTACTTTTGACTCTCAGCCTTTTTTCAAGACATCACATTGCTGTATAGGATGCAGATTTTTGGATGCTTATTTAATTTTATGAATCATCTTGGATACCCCTCCTCCTCTTTCAATAGGGTTTCACTGTGTTGCCCAGGCCAGATTCCAACATTGCTATCTTTCTCCAGCCTCCAAGTAGCTGGACCTATAGATATGTATCTATGTATCACCATACATGTGTTATTTGGGGCTTATTATTGGGGCAATGGACAGTTAACTTTCTACTCCACTATCCCTTGGGCTTCCTCTTCCCCTCCCACAAGAGTAAGTATGTCTTTAGCTAATCCAGTCTTTGAGTTTACATTTCCATGTCTATGCACTCATCATTCATGTAGAGCTCTGTGTGTTGGGTTGTGTGATTGCTGCCTAACTTTGTTTTCTTTAAGTTGGCAGTTGCCTTCATTTTTTATTAGTTTAATCAAGACCTCCTTTTACAGTAGTCTCTTACTAGAATTTTGTACCAGGTCAGCTCTTCCTGTTTCTGTTCTCTTCCTGAGATGTTATTTACTTTCTTGGGTTCTGCTCTCCAGGCTTGCCACACAGCTTTTCTCCCAGAATCCTCCTTGGCATGATCTCTAGCATTCCACTGACTCACTTTTTTTCTTCCTTTGGAACTCAGTTGTTTCTTATTCTGAGTTTGCTCCCTTGTTTTGATGGAGAACATCCTGAATCAATTTAATCCAAAAAGAAAATACCTCATGCTAGCTCCAATGTTGGGGAGGTGGAGAGAGGAGGATTCCTGTGCCTCACTGGTCAGCCACTGAACTTGAACTTGGCAGTCTTTTTGCAATAAATAAGACTTGTCTAAAAGCAAACAAAGGTAAGTGGAATCTGAGGCCGACTTCTGGCCTCCATGTGCACACATGTGCATATGCACCCACATGTTTGAAAGTGCACATGCAAAGGTTTGGCAGTGGTAGAAAGTATGACAGGTTCTGTCTCAGTGTTCATTTTTACTCATATTGATGCCAATATGATTGATGCCAATCAGTCCCAACATCTCAGACTTTGTGCTCTGAAACTTTTAGGGAATAGCCACGTAGGACTCTTAGGGTGAAGGAAAGGAGACTGTTATCCTTTTCCTTCACTTTTCTTATTCTAGCCGTTTCTTGCTGATTATTACTAGAAGCGAACCAAAGGTGGTATCTTACCAGTATTTTTTTTAAAAAAATATAACCTAAGTATATTTTAGCCATTGAAATCCTTCTTGATTTGCATTCCCTGTGAAATCTCCCCCAGCATCTATTGACCACTGATAAAATAGTGCCTGTGGCTTTAACACTGGACACCAAGACCGCTCTGCAGGGCTCTGACCCAGAGATAACTAGAGTGCAGGCTAGTGACCACCGGATATGGAAGGCCCATCTTTAACTTCCCCTCACCCTGTGAATTCCTTCTTCTCATTCTGGGTGGTGAACCCTTCACCTCTAAATTATAGACATCTCCGGCTGTGAGGGGCTTTCTATCCCAGTCAGCCTGCCCAAGCAGCACCCAGGAAAGCTCAGGCATCACTGCTTATTTTGGTTGCATCTCTGTCTTTAATCAGCCTACAAATCTCTCTATATGACTTAAATTCCTGAGGAGCCTGTTAGACCTGCATATGAGACCTGTCTTCTTTGGGATGTGCATGGGGCTGATGTAGGTCTGCATATGAGTCCTGTCTGCTTGGGGTGTACACAGGGCTAATGTAGGCCAACATCTGAGTCCTATCTGCTTGGGGGTGTATATGGGTTGATGTAGACCTGCATGTGAGTCCTGTCTATTTGGGGGTGTACACAGAGTTGCTGTATACCTATGTGAGTCCTGTCTATTTGGGGGTGTGCACAGGGCTGATAATAGACCTGCATGTGAGTCCTATCTGTTTTGGGGGTATACACGGGGCTAACATTGGCCTGCATCTGAGTCCTGTCTGCTTGGGGTGTACACCGGGCTGATGCAGACCTGTGTGAGTCTGTCTGCTTGCAGGTGTACACACAGCTGATGATTTTTTTCTACCACTCTTGTTGAGTTAGAAGTTCTGTGTCAAGCCTTCTGGAGTTTTTGTTAGTGTTCATTCACTCCTTCTATCCATCTTTATTTCTTCCTGTTTATCAGGTTTTCCTATGGACCATTTTTCTTTGTTTTACTGCAGGTTTTCTGATGATAAAGTCTGCTAAATTGCCTAAAATGGTCTTAACTTTGCTTTTCATTCTTTTAACAGGACATTTTCGTGGGTGTAGAATTTTAGGTTGTAGATTTTTTTTAAGACTTAATTTTTTTTCTATCATTTCTGTCAGAAGTTGTCTGTCAGATTTCATTACTTCTTTGAAGGCATCAGTGCACATGTGTATAGTGTTTGTGTGCATGGAGAGGTGTGCTTGTGTGTATGCAGGCATGCATGAAAGTATATATATTATGAAAGTATGAATGTACATGCAGGGTATGTATATATGCATGTATGTGTTTGCAGATGTGGTGAAGGCATGTGTGTGCATAGAGGTGTATTTGGTTGTATGCAGATGTGTGTGTATGCATGCAGTTATGTATGCATAGGTGTGTGTATGTGTTTTCATTACTTTGCTCCTTTTAAGATATTTTCCTTTGTTTTCTCTCTTAAATGGTTGGCCAGCTTGGCTTTGCTGACTTTCTTGAGAAATTCATGATTTTGTATTTGTTGTTGGTGGAGGTGGTTTTGGAAATTCCCAGGCATCCTTTCATGTCCTTTGTCTGGTTTAGGTGTACCCCACAAGGCTTGTGATATTGAACTTTGACCTCCTGTGAGGCTCTGAGAGTGTAGAAATTTAGTTTGATTATGGTGTGCAGAGGCTTTTGAACCATAATTAATGTTAGCTGATGTCTCTAAGGCAGTAAGATAATGATGTCTTTATAACTAGAGGAAAAAACCAGAACATGCATGAGCTACCTGTATCTTGTCACATGATGATATTGTCTTGGGACTGTCAGCATGAGATCAGTCACCAGATTCTTGAGCTTCTGCCCCTAGAACTATAAGCAAAATAACCTTCTCCTCTCTCTAAAGCTACCCTGTCTGGGGTGTTTTGTTATAGTAACTGCTCTTGGGGTTTTGAATGCCCCCAGACATTTGTATTGTTAACACTTGGGTTCCTGAGGTATGATGAGAAGTGACAGAAACTTTAAGACTTGACACTATATGGTACTAACTCAAAGCATCTTCTGGGGCCCATGCTCTTCTTTTTCTCTTCTTTTATCTGATGAGGTGAGTGGCTTACTTTTTGAATATTCCTACTATAGTGTGGTGTCTTAGCAGAAACCAAAGAAGTGTAGCCACTTGGTAACAGAGCAGATTTCTCAGAACTGTGAGCTAAATAAACCCTTCTTCAGTGTGTAAGTGATCTGAAGTGTTGCCATGGTGACATGATGCTGCCACAGTAATAAAAATGATTCTTTTTGTCTCTATCTGGAACTTTCCTCTCAACAGACTTCTTCATGGAGCCTTTGATGTTTGCAGTGCAGGGTTGGAGCTTGATGCCCTGAGCCTGCTGGGCTCTGCTGCAGAACTGCATTCCTAAGCAGAATGCTTTGCTTCCTCTTTATGGTTTTGGACCGGTTCATGTTTCAATTTCCCCTTCTCCTAGTTTATAAGAACTGCCTTCTATTATGTCTAATTTTTGTTAAACTCACATGTTGCATTATTCTTTTGGGAAATTAGTTTTAGTTTTACTTCTATTTTCTTCTAAGATCATAATTAGGTGAAACTCTTATTTTCATTATTTTGTTTATCCTCTCAGTTTTGTTGGACATGATAATAAAAGGCCTGTTTCCGATTGGTCACCTTCTTCATTTCCTGGACTCTCTGGTGGCCTCCACCTCCCAGCAGGTGTGTGTTGTCTCAGAGATGGCTGGAGCCCTGGTAAGGGGCAATTGCTCTGGTTTGCTTACTGGCCTTTAGAGACCATATCTGATTTCTCAACGGGTCACCATCTTGTACGCCCCACATGCAACTATTCACCTTATGTTGCTTTTCAGTGCGATTTTGCTAAGATTTCAGTACTTAACCTTCAAATTTGAGAATGGTTCAAGTGGGAAAACAACTGTATTTGGATTCCACACCCCACTCTGTGGTCCTGTTATGGTCCCCTCTACGCTGCCTTTCTGTGTTGTAGAACCCCATATTGCAGACTCCTGCTTGTCTCTAGTGGAACTTGAAGCCTCTGATTTCTCTGTTTTCTCCAGATTTTCCTCCTCTTCTTGTTGGTGACTGTGTGCTCCTTGGGCAGGAAGGGCCTGTAATACCACAAAATACCATTCAAAAGCAAAGGTCTAATGCAACTCTACTTTTGGATGCTGTGGTAGCTTAGGTGTGGTCAGGAGGTAGGTGAGCCATGGTATATCAATAAAACAAAATTATATTCAACTATCACAGTCAAGTTCCCAAGGTGATACCTGCTTTTAGCTTATAGTTGGGGGTGATGCATGAGGCTGGCCTCTGCGTCACTGTAGAAACTGGCCACATGTCTGCCAGTTTTTGTTGGTTGAAAGATTTTCTTTCATGACTTTTAGAGATTTTGGAAAGAATATTTCTATTAAGTGTCTTTTTGTGTGGACAGAGAGCTGCTGCTGGGAGCATGCTGTGTAAGTGTGGGGGTTTTAGTTATGTGGTTATTAACATCATCTCTGTATATTCTTATTCTGTGCAGTACACAGCTTAGACTCAGCGTAGATACAACAGGCACATCTTTAGAGCATGTTTGCCATAATTTCTGAATAAATTATCCCAATCATTATTCTAAAGTGTTCTGAATTTTCTTCTATTCTTACAGTTGTTATTACACCACATATTATTCCATTCTAATTTTTTAAAGCAAAACATAATTGCTCTGGTGGAATATAGCTCCATTGATGGTGTAATCAAATATTAAAAATAGAATTACAGAGTTTTGCAAAAATGCAATTAAAGAAGCATGAATGCTTGTGTCTTTGCCCCTATTCATAATGTTCTTTTCAGGTTTGGGTTATTAGAGAAAATCAAATCTTAGTTTGAAAAAATGTATATGGAAAGTACTTGTGGATTATATTTTCAAGGTAATATGTACCTACTTGTCTGTCATGACCACATAAAGGCTTCTTTTTAAAAACTCAAATTATTGCACATAAGCCTAGAGATTCAATGCAGTCTCACTCCTGTTTGGAGTTACTTCTGTGATGTAGCCATGCAGGACCAGTGTTAACTCTTCATGAATTGATGGAGCATCTTCATGTGGACATCATGGTTCACGAGATCTATGTCCTTGGATGGTTCCTTCTCAGCTGGGACACAAGATGTCTCTGTAAAATTGAGGTCTAATACATAACCATCATGAAGAGTGTGGTCGAACTGTCCCTTGGGTTCTACTCTGAAGCTAAACAAGTGCTCTCTATCTTAATCCATGTTTTTGGTTAGTCATCCTCATCTTTGGAAGATGAGGCCAGATGTCAGAGCTGTAGAGAGTCTGATGGAAGAACAGAGAGAAGGCTCTGAGAAGTGCATTGTGGGTAGGGTTGTTCAGTAAGCTTAAGTCACATGGGTCTTGTATACTTCAGCATTCAGGGTATTGGTATAGATTAAAAACTCAGAGAAACAAGCAGTAGTGTAGGAGAGATAATCATTTGAAATACAGTTTGCTATACCAGATAAATTCCTTGGAAGACCTCAACTGAATTGACTGTTGCAAGCATAGACAAGGAGACATATTTGCCAGGTATATTAGCAAAGAACAGACAAAGAATGTAAGCTGACACCAGAGAGTCACCATTGTGATCTGTGGACATGAGTCAGGACAGAAAAGGCAACCTGGGTAAACGACTTAAATAAAGGAGTTGGCTATCTGAACAGGAATTTTAGGAGACTGGCATTCTCAATAGTGTAGGAAAAAATGATTTCTGGGGACTGAGGGAAGCATTTGGTTTGGCTCTATGGATTAAGTGCTTGCTGAGCAAGCATGAGAAGCTAGCTGACTTCACCCTGACTTCTACATGCAAATTCAGGTGAGGTGGTTCATGCCTGGAATGGCAGCACTGGAGAGGCAGAGACAGGGACATCCCTAGGCTGGCCAGCTAGTCTAGCCAAATCTGTGGGCTCCTGGTTCAGTAAGAGACCTTTCCTAAAAACCAAAACCAGAAATAATGGAATGGTTGAGGAAGATATCAGTGTTGACCTTTGGCCCTCCCATGCATACCTACCTTTATATACACATGCACACACATACATATAGAAAAAAATCAGGAAGAAAACAAGCTGAAATATGTGAAGTTTGTGTTAGTTTATCAGTAGGCTAGCTAGAAGATCAATGTATCAAAACCCAGTCAGGTATATTTTTTTTTAGGTTAGAAGCAGATCAAAATGTAAAATGAATCATTTATAATGACACAAATCGACATAAATCTATTTTGAATGTTGAGGCTTGAAGTTGTCTTGGTGGGCGAAAGGGCTTGCTGCCAAGCCTGCCAGCCTGAGTTCTGTCCCTGGATCCCATATGGTAGAATGTGAAGCGAAATCTACAAGTTCTCATCTGACCTCCACACATGTGTCCTGGCACGCATGGGTGTACACATACACATGCAGACAAAAAGTACTTAAAACATTTAGAAAACTGTGTGCGCAAAAACATTTAAAACTCTATTGAAAGGCATCAAATAAACCTCAATAGTCAGTGAGCTAATTAATTGAGCGATGCAAAGTCCATGCTATCAGGATGACCATTTCTTTTCTAAATTGATTTGATTCATCCTAGTAACAGCAGCGGGAGGGGCTGGAGGGAGAGCTGAATGATTAGGAGCACTGGTTGCTCTTGCAGAGGACTCTGGTTCAGCTCCCAGCACCTATGTGGTGGTTAACAGCCATCTATAACTCCAAGTCTAGGGGATCTGACGCCCTCTTCTGACTCCCACTGACCCTGTACACACAGTGTATGATGCAGATACAAACAAGCAAACAAAACACTCACTATAAAATAAAGAAAATGCGTCTTTAAGATTTTTCAAAAAGATTCCTTGGACTTCTTGAGGAGGTAGAGGGACTTAATGAAAGAACTGTTGGTCCAAAGTGAAGAGACTGCTGAGGAACATGAGGGACTCTGATCCCGGGCACACAGACTCATCCTGAAGCTATAGAAGTGGAGCATGGACAAGTCTCCCAAGGACCCACAGCCCTGAAGCACAGCTGAGCTTGCTAAGAGGTGGAGGGTGCAGCTGATGGGGGCAGGTGACAGCATTAATGCTGCTGGAACTACTGGCTTCCACAGATGGGGAGTACTGCAGTGGCTTACTGCCTTTACTGTGATAGATGCATGTGCTGATGCACATCTGTAGTCCCAGTCAATGCTCTAGGAGCCAATGACAAACAGTCTGTTGAACTCAGGATGTCAGGACTAGCCTAGCAAACATACTGAGACTACACCAAAAAAAAAAAAAAAAAATCATTATCAACAGCAACAAAACCCAAAAGGCAACAATTGATGGTTTACTGGCTCAGCAGGTCAAAATGTTTGATGCACAAAGCTGACAGCCTGTTTCATTCAGAGCCTATTTTTGAAGGAGAACCAACTTCTAAACATTGTTCTCTGTCTTTCTGTCTCTCTCTCTGTCTCTGTCTCTCTCGCTCACACACACACAGACATTCACACATGCAATCTGATACACATATACCCTCACACTAACATTCATACACACATATCCACATTCATACTTGCACACACACTTTACACATGCACACACACTTAGACACACACACTCACACTACTGTGACACACAAAAGCCTGCGCTCACATACACACATCTTACAAGCACACCTAGGTCAAATGTCCATACTTCACTTAATGAATTCAAACCTAAACTTTCCTACCACCATGGAGTTCAAAACACTCCAGTCAGGAACTAGATTTCCTACCTGTCTGTGTCCCTTCTTTTGAGATGAGGGCCTCAAAGCTTAACTTCTCACAAACCCTTTCTCTGAAAGGTTTTGGAGAACATAGGCCTAAGGAGTTAACAAATAACAAGTAGTAGCATAAGGCATGTGTCAGTGAGGTCCCAGCCAGCCTGGGCTCATAGCAAGAGCCTGTCTAAAAACAAACATAGTCAAAAGAAAAAGGAAATCGATGACTTGAAGGATTGCTTTAGTCCAGGAGAGAAGGAGAGAAAGCAGAGGCCCTGGGAACTGTACTGTCCCAGGCTTGAGACTCAGTAAGGACTCACCCAAGCAGAGCAATTATCTGTTCCAACATAGTGTGCGTGGGAGGGTCGTCGATCTGTGGGAGAGCTCCCCAGGAAGATTGGTGGATAAAAGAGAACAAAGCAGTGAGGTGCAGCTAAGTACAACAGTGTGATTTTAAAAGGTATTTAAAATGCCTTTAATTATCACACTCAGTATTTTCATCATCAGATCATCAGGTGTGGTGTGGACTGCTGCTCAGCTGGGAAAATGTGGGGTCTCCCTGCTTCTGGCAGGAGCCAGGGCATTGGGGAAGAGAGGGGCCCTCAGCCTTCCTGAACTGTCAAGTTTAGAAAATTGTAAACAAGTGCATGAAGAGCCAGCGGTCTTCCTGGAGAGCAGCCTGACTCCTCAGACAGTGACAGAGGTGACCCAGATGAGAATAATTAAATCACACTCCCAGGGAGCCTCTCTGGACATTTTACTCACATGTTTTTACTTACATTTCTTCGTGATTCCAGGCGCTCATAGGCAAACAGTAGATGACTCTTGGAATAAATACTATTTTCATTGGAGGAGCTACCGTTGAGTCTCTAAGATGACAGTGATGTGTGTGAGGTCCTGAGGACAGTGCAGTAAGAAAAGGTGTCCTGTCCAGAGAAGCTGTGTTAGTCCTGTTTCTGTTAGTATAACAAATCACCCAAGGCTGAGGACTTAGTTTACTTAGCTCCTGTGCTGGAGTCATGGGTCATGGGAAAGAGGGAATTAGTGGTTACATTTGCATTTTAACAGGACTACTCTACAGCACAGATAATAAGTTCAAAGTAGCAGGACAACCTCTGTAGGGCTGGCATAGTAGTTCAGTGGGATAAACAGCCAGGCATGGACTTCAGGGTGGGCTGAAAGTCTGTTGTGAGGAGGTTAAGAAGGTACACCTGGTGGGAATGGGTTTTTGAAGTTTGGGTGGATAGGACAGGAGAACTGGGCAATGCTGGGGTTCTGATAGGCACACCTGGGTGATGGAGCCAGAGGATGCTGAGGGAACAGTTGATGATGGGAATGAGGTGTGGGTAGATAGTGATACAGTTGGTCTACTGGGCAAGCATCGAACAGATCACCCTGGGCCAGGTTGTGTGGAGGCTGAAGGAGCATTAGGGGTGTGAACTCTCCCTGGATACCTCTATGGGGAGGGAGACAGAGGCCTGGAAGGTGGACACCATCTGAGGAGGTGGGGGTGAGGAGGAAGCCAGAAGAGCCAGAACAGCAGTCTGTACAAGAGGTGAGGGCCATTGAGGACTGAAGGGGGTTCTGACTCAGCCACCCAAGGCTACTCTTGAATGAGCAGACAGGATTCTGCAGAGCAATGCCTGTTCCTTGGAGGGGAATGGGATTGGAAAGGGAAGATAGGCATCATGGGATGCTGAGTGTCTTGATTGGAAGGGAAGGCACTCTTTATGTCACAAGCCTAGCATACATTGCTAATCCTCCCCTGCCCTGCTGGGCCTAAGTGTCTAGCTTTCAAGTAGACATAGGAAGTGAGTGACATTTGGGGTTCTAATAGAGTCCACTGTGTCCTACTGAGGTCAGAGGGTAGGAAAGAGTAGGCATTGAAGGTCTTATACAAAGGCTAAGGAGCAAACTTGGAGAAGGACCAGCTGGCGGGAAAGGCTGGAATCAGTCAGTCAAAGCCAGCGAGAACTGGCTGGAGCGGCCTGATGTGTAGAGGCCTTCTAGAGTGTCTGAAGGTAATTTGTGGCTCATTCTAATAAGAAAATTCCTACACCCTGGGAGGAGATTTTAGATGCTAATGAGACCGGTGTGTATGAAGTTGTTTGCAGAACTATATGTTGATAGAAGATGTGAACCAAGCCTGTACTATGTAAATGATTCTGAAGCCATGGAAATGTGTCATCCAAGTCCCCATCTTTTCTACAGTGTGCCTCCACTTACCAAGCTTCGAAAATTTAGCTCCAGTCATTATTTCTTAAACAGTTCTCTTGTCTGATTCCTAGACCAAGAATCTGGAATTCCTCTAAAAGTATCCACTGAACCCACTATTCACCAGCATCATTAGTGTGTTAGTGTGTATCATTTCATTGTAGGTTGGGATTGGCCTTCTTGCTGTAAGCAAGCCCCACCCCCCATTGCCCTCTGCTTCCGGAAGAATGTACTCTGCCCTGAGTGTCAGATACGGGAGAACAGGACATTCAAGAGGAGACAGGCTATCCTGGGTGGTAGAGTTACTCTCCCAAGTTTCTGGGGCCTCTAAAAGAAGTGGTGAATCTAGTCCCTGTGCATTTCACCCCAGGGGAAGAATCCCCAGAAGAGCACATGCTTTGTACTTAGGTGGAACACTTCAGTGCCCGCCTGTGATAAACTCCAGGTGAAGGTGGCCTCGGAGCGGGCTTGCCTTTGGAGTTGGCACAAACAGTGTGAAGGATGCAACTTCAGCACAGTGGATCTTCATCCAGATAGCTTCAGTTCCTGATGTAATTCCAGTGGATTTAAAGGTTGATGTGGGTCGGTGAGTCTGCTTTGGTAATGATAGTCTGGTTGCTTTTTATTATGCATAATGTGATTTTAATGGAATTAATGTTCTGTATCAACAAATTCATTGTTTTTATTGTTTGTAAAGAAAGAGGCTTCTAAAATGAGAGAATTAAAGGGCTCTGCAGTTTATATAGTATTCTTTCCTAAGCAGGTAATAGGCCCACTTTGAGCTTCCCATCTGACACTGGACTTACAGGGTGGTCATGATCATCCAGCTGATACCTGTCTGGGCCACTAGGAGCTTCCCATCCTGCCACAGACCTCCTTACTTAGCCAGTCACCCCTGTGCCACCACATACTGGTGTTTATGTAGACCAGTGACTACCGAAACCTGGAACTAGCCCTGTCTGAGTGACCGTCAAGGGCTTTGACTTCCCACTCCTACATTTAACAGGGATGCTTGGGAGTCCTTTTTCGGGTTTTTCATCTCCTTGCTCCCACTGACTGATAAAGACTTTCATCCATCCTGGAGGTTAGAACCAACTACCATTGGCTTGGATTTTAATAATGTCTTTTTATCATATGTAAATCAGAAATACAAAAGAAAAAAGAGGAAGCCAAATGCACTGTCCAGAGGTAGCGAGGACAGGTTTGACTCACAGCCCTGGCTTCTCCACCTGCTTGTGTGTTGGTGTCCATGTGGACATGCTCACTTAGCGGGAGAGTGATCCTCTTTCCTAATCTCTTGTAGCTGCCCTTCACTTGTCTTTGTCTTTTACCAAGTGTGAGCATGTCTTTGGGGGCACTAACTATATTTCCAAAACATGATTTTGTGGTAGCAATGGGAAAGGATTCAGCAAACAGCAGCATCTCCTCTTGCCAATCACCTATGTTATTTTTAGTTCTCAAATTTAACCCTTTGGCTAATGCCAGCAATCACTGCACATATGTGTGGCATGGATGCTTATGTGTGTTTGTGTGTGGAGTGTGAGTGCTGGGGATCTGAACTCAGGTCATGATCCTTGTGTGTCAGACACTCTAGCAACTAAACCATTGCCCCAGCCCTAGGACCAACAACTTTTAGAAGTATCATTATGGTTTTATTGTAATGATATACATAAATTATGGTATGCATTATATCATAGGTTATTAAAATTATCATTTATAATATTAATTATCATTTTATAGTATTGAAACAAGTATTATAGAAAGTTGCACATTAAAAGCAATCATCCCTTCTCCTTAGGGATTCTCTGATTCTGCCTCTCAGTGCTGAATTTCTCGTGCACCCTTCCAGAGAGGAACACTTGATGTCATACCATCACCCATCATTTTTTCTCATTCACTCCTGTGGGAGGGAGATGTCTGTCCTTCACACATTAGGCCTTGTCTTGTCGGGCCAGTTACTTCTGACATCAGCCTGGACAGCATGCATTCACATTATATGTAAACAGCATCCACTTAAGTAGTTTTCAGCTGCTATATTCAGGGACAGTTTTTTTTTTTTCTGTAAAAAATCTGTAAATGGCAGGGTACACTTCTGCCTTGGGCTAAGTGCCTGGTGGTAGAACCACTAAGTGTGTGTGTGTGTGTGTGTGCGCGCGCGTGCGCGCGCATCTATTATTGAGAGATATTATGAATCTATGCCCCAAGCCAAAGACACTTACATCAAATTGTAACAATATCAGTAACATTGCAGAGTATGACCCCAGTAATATTCCATCCTTAATTTTTAATTTTTTTCATTGAAGGTGGATTTTTTCCTACAGCGTGTTATTACAGTCTCCCTGCCTACTCCTCTCGGTCCTCCCACCTCCCTTCCCAGTCCTTTTGTTTCTCATTAGAAAACAAACAGGCATCTAAAGAATGATAATAAAATAAAATAAATAAAAGCCAAACAAATTGGAATATGAAAAAGCAACCAACAAGAAAAAGAGCCACCAAAAAGACACAATAAACTCACAGACACTGAGACACACATGCTTGCACTTCAGGAATCCCATAAAAATCTGGAAGCCATAAATATATATGTGTGGAAAATATACAAAAAAGCAACCGACCAAACAAGCAAAAACACTCTGATTCAACATTATGAGAAAAAGAATCTTCAAAGATTTCATAGAGTTCATTTAGTATTTATTGGCTGTCTACTGCTGAGTAGTACTACTTTTTTTTTTTTTTTACTTAATTAAATTTTTTCATTTATTTTCCATCCTGATCTAAGTTTTCCCTCCGTCCTTTCCTCCTGTCCCCGCCATGCCTCCTCCATCCCCATTCACTCCTCCTCTATCTCAGTGCAGGAAGAGAGAGGCTTCCCATGGGTATCAACAGAGCCTGGCACGTCCAGATGAAGCAGGACCAAGCTTCCCCCTTGCATCAAGCCTAGGCAAGGCAACCCAGCATGGAGAATGAGCACCCAAAAGCCAGCTCAAGCGGCAGGGACCCCCCCACAAACATACCAAGCTACACACTGTCATACACATGCAGAGGGCCTAGGGTGGTTCCATGCAGACTCCCTAGCTGTCAGTCCAGGGTCTGTGAACTCCCAGGAGCTCAGGGCAGCTGTCTCCATCTCTGTGGGTTCCTCTATCATGATCTTGATACCTCTCTCTCTGTCTCTCTCTCTGTCTCTCTCTCTGTCTCTCTCTCTGTCTCTCTCTCTCTCTCTCTCTCTCTCTCTCTCTCTCTCTCTCTCTCTCTCTCTCTCATTTTTTGTGAAAAAGTCCCTGGCTGCCTTGGAACTCACTCTGAAAACCAGGATGGCCTTGAACTCACAGAGATCCACCTGCCTCTGCCTCCCAAGTGCCAGGATTAAAGATGTGTGTCACCACTGCCTGGCTCCTTCCCCCTTTCTACAATAGGACTTCTGGAGCTCAGCCTGGTGCTTAGATGTGGATCTCTGAATCTGCTTCCATCAGCTACTAGATGAAGGCTCTCTGATAACAACCAGGGTAGTCACCAATCTGATTACAGGAGAAAGCCAGTTCAGGCACCCTCTCCACTATTTCTAGGAGTATTAACTGGGTCATCCTTATGGATTCCTGGCACCAGATTTCCCCCTATCCCCAAATACCTCCACCCCCAGCATCAAGACATTGCTTTCACTACTCTCCATGGGGCTGACTCTTAAGAATGGTTTGTTTCTCCAGTGTGAATCCCTTGGAGAAACTAATTTCTCATTTGCAAGTGGTTATCAACTGGAGATGGCTTTGTATTAGGGATACATGCGGATCTGTGTCCACTTCTCTTCCAGCTCTAAGACTATGTCAGATGCAGACCTGTGCAGGTTCTGTTATGGTGCCACATTCTCTGTGAGTACCAGCTTTGTTCGGTCTAGAAGACCTTAGTTCCTTGATGTTCCCCTATCCTCTCTTCCATTCTTCCCATCTCCTCTTCCACAGAGTTCCCTGAGCCCTGAGTGAAGGGATTTGTTGGAGACATCCCTTTCAGGATTGACTGTTCCAAGGTCTCTCATTCTCTGCACATTGTCTGATTGTGGATTTCTGTATTTGTTCCCATCTACTTCAGGAGAAACCTTCTCTGAAGGCATGAATCTGACTATCGCACAATGTCATTAGGAATCATTTTATTGCTAAGTTCTGTGTCCCCTAGGTCCCTGGCCAATGTAGTCTCATGTTCTTGGCCATCTGAGCAGCATTGGGTACAGGTTCTATCTCATGGAGTGAGTCTTAACTTAAATCAGATATTGGTTATTTATGCAAGCTTTGTGCCACTATTGTACCAGCACATCTTGCAGGCAGGCCACTCTTGTAGATTGAAGGGTTTATAGCAGGGTTCATGTTTATCTTTCTCTCTCAGTAGTGTACAGAATTCCTTTCAGTCCTGTGAATACTAGTCTGTAGGCAAGGCTCTGGATAGCTGGATAGACAACAGCTCTATTTCTCCATGCTCAATAAGTGGTGTAGGTCCACACTTCTGCCCTTTGCCAAAGCGTCACCAAAATATTGCTATCTGATGGGTACAAATATTTATATTATTGTTCTAACATTTTAAACTTTGAGTCATTTGAAGCAGGCTAGCTAGAGGTTTATTTTCTGCTTGAAATAAACAGCCTCTTTTTAGAATTCAGCTATTTTTCCTATTGAGTTGTTCTTTTTTCTTGTTAATGTCTACAAAACCTCTTGTAAATGAAAACTAAATTAATCTTTTCTACTATGTCCATTACATCACTTCAACACTCAGTGTTTTGTTCTCCTCTGGGTCTGTAGTTGGTGTGGAGAGATCCACTTTGTACTAGGCTTCGGCTTGGGTCTGGACTAGCACTATTTTAGGATTCAGGCTTGAAGGAACTGCAGACACATGAGGAAAAGGCCAGAGTGCATGGGTGATGGCTTTACAGGCCTGAGGGGTGACAGTGTGGCCCTGCTTCCACCCAGCATGACCTGGGAAGTCATTGCCCGGTCTGGTTCTAAGATGGGGGACAGGTACTCCACCCATCAGCCCATCAGAACACAGACTTGTAACTTCAGTAGAGACATGCAGCAACATTTAGTCACCCATAATTGTGTTTGAAAACCACCAGCCTTTTCTTTTATGATCCTTGATGTTGTCTTATATTTAAGACTAACTTCAAGATGGTTTTTACATTTTTCTCCCATTTTCATCTACAATATGTAGCTTTTCTTCTTCCATTCCTCTAGAATTGGTTCTTATATAAAGATCAGAGTAGAGATTAAATTTGTTGCTTTCCACGAGACATAGCCAGCTCACATTGTATTGCATGAATCATTTTATCTCTTTTAAATATTTTAATTAGAATTTCAAAGAACATGTATACTACTGAATCCCTTCTATCTTAAAAAGGAATGTTGTGTTGTGCATCTTCTAATAATGAAGCCTCTTTGGTCCCTCGGTTGAAGGCAGTGGTTTTCAACCTTCTTAATGCTACAAATCATGTTGTAATCTCCAGCCAAGAAATAATATTTTTGTTGTTACTTCATAACTGTAATTTGCTGTTAGGAATTGTATTGTAAATGTCTGTGTTTTCCAGTGATTTCTGGCAGCCCCTGTGAAGTGCTCTTTGACCCTCTGACTTCCAAAGGTTCATCATCCACAGGGTGAGAACCACTGGTCTAAAAAGACTTTCTTAGCAGTTCTTACTCAGCTCCTATCTGGTCTGTTTATTCTAGGACATCCTGCCTCTTTGCTTGCAAGTCTTATACATGGAGTTTTAATTTTTATACTTTTTCTTGCCTTTACTTACATACATAGACAACTTGTATGTCTGAGATTTAAGCACTCATGTCCTCACACAGCTTTCCATGGTAAACAGAAACAGTATGTTGATGACTTTGCAGTTGTGTTTCCTTCCATGCATGGATACAACAATCACACACACCTCTGAGGAGTTAAAATGGAAACACATGGCAGGTGTCTGGCATGTATCCAGTGCTCAATAAATGTAACTAGTGCAACAATATTTCAGTATACTAATTTTTACAGCAGATAGTATACTGAATCAATCCTCCCTTTCTGCCTCCCCTCTCTCTTCCTTCCTGATTCTCATGGATTGTTCAGTAATTCTTGTTGTATCTAACAGAAATGGTCTTGTCACTTTCTTTCCATTTCTCCTAGGTTTTATTTTCCCATTCAGTTTATTAGACTGCTGCTTTGGATTTTTGCTGCTGTGTGTCTGAATTTCACATTAGTGGCTCAGAACACCACAAAGTTAGTAATTTCTGAGTTTCTAGGAATCGGGAGTCTGGGAACTTTGTGTCAGGTCTTCTGCATGAGTCCGGATGTTCTCCAAATTTTTGCAAAGGTCATCCTACAAAGTTTAAACATAAGATAGCACAAGAATAAAAAAAAAATAGAACAAAAAATTTTAAATAGAAGAATGTAATGCTTTAGAAAAAGTGTCGGAATCTTGAACTCAGCAATACTTTCAAAAGAATAGAGCATGGGGAGGACTCATATCCAGAGTAAAAAGATGCTCCAAAGAGGAAGAAGTACATGAATTAATCATTAATGTTCATGAACAAATGTTACTATTCAGGAGATGCAAAAAAGACAGTTGGTAAAATCTTAATGATAAAGATGTATACATCTTACTCTTATAATTCTTCTGAACATACTGGTGCAGCATGCAGAACCGTGAGATGGCCTGGAACACCCTGCCCTGTGTATATACATTAATTTAGCCCTCCTCCTTGCATGTGGGCAGGTCTGTGGTTGCCATGGAATCCTTAAGTGAGTTATAGTCTGACAAATGGGAAGGATTTCAACATGTACAGCCACAAGCTTCTTCTCTATGAAGATACACTGTGGGAAGTGTGTTGGCCATTGGTTCCACTGCTGAGGGAATATCATAGAGTGCTTACCCTGGAGCAGGTCAGACACTCTATGTAACTTCTTTTTGTTTCTTTGGTTTTCCTTTAATTGTGTGTGTGTGTGTGTGTGTGTGTGTGTGTGTGAGAGAGAGAGAGAGAGAGAGAGAGAGAGAGAGAGAGAGAGAGAGAGAGAGAGAGGGAGGAGGAGGAGGAGGAAGAGGAGGAGGAGAGAGGGAGAGACAGAGAGAGGAGTATCCTAGTCTGGCTGGTCTGGCTTCCAATTCCTAGCCTTTGTGCCTCAGTCTTGCCAATGCTGAGATTACAGGCATGTGTCCACATGACCTCCTGTATGCCTATGTAACAAGATGAACAAGTTACAAGTTGCTGCTGCCATCTCTATGACAAAATATACAGCTTAATATTTTTCAATTAATGGCTATACATTTTAAAGTAATGATTAAAAAGTATAGAACATTATGCCCCAACCAGCAATACTCTAGAACCTGGGGTAGTCGCTGTCATATATGTGGCAAAAATGTGTTTTAGATACTGGAACAATTTGATGAGGAAGGAAAGGGGGTTGTCTTGGGTGGGCCTAGCCTGCTGAGGATCTTAGACCATATCACACGTTGAAGCCATGAGGCATGAGAGGAATTCTCTGGGTTGAACTGCTGACCGTGAGGAAACTTGCAGCCAGGCTGGAATATGTTTTAGAGCTGAAGGTAGACAAGAAAATGAAGACTATTTTATGTTACCCCAAAATAAATTCCATCAACAACCCTGGGAAGTAACTCTCTGCCTCTATATTTAATTAATATTTTTATTAATAAATGCCTTCCTTCTGGATGATCTTTTTGTTCCTTACACAGCCCTGATATTCTCAAATGACAGTGTTCTTTGCTGTACAGCTTTTGAGTTTCCCGAGGCCTGTGACTATGTATTTATAGCTGTGGCCTCAGTGCCCATGCTTTGTGTCTTGTTCAGTACGTCTTTCGCTGTGCTGACAAGTTCAAGCCTATCCCACACTTTCTCATCAGCAGATTCAGAGTATCGGCTCTTATGTTGGAGTTGAGTTTTGTGAAAAGTGATAGCTATGGACCCATTTTCATTTTTGTACATGTAGCCATCCAGTTTAACTATCACCATTTGCTAAGGATGCTGTCTTTTCTCTATTGTGTATTTTTTTGGTTATCAAAAACTAATATCGGTGTATGGTCTTATGGCTGTGTTTTCAGTTCAATCACATTGAATATGTCTGTTCCTATACAAATAACATTGCTGGTTTTATTACTCTATTTCTGTAGCATAACCTAAAAATTAGGAATGGAGATGCCTTCAGTAGTTCTTTTATTATTCAGGATTTCAGGATTGTTTCAGCTATCATGTTATTTTTCTTTCTTTTTTTTTGTGTGTGGTATGTTTCTATATAAAGTTGAAGATTTTTCTTTAATTTTCTGTGAAATATTATCTTGGGATTTTGATAAAAAATTGCACTGAATTTGCAAATTGCTTTGTAGAATGACCATTTTTTGCTGTATTAATCCTAACAACCCATGAGTATGAGAGATCTTTCCATCTTCTGGTGCCTTTTTAAATTTCTTCTATGTTTTAAAGTTTTTATTATACATGCCTTTCACTACTTTAGTTAGGTTTATCCCAAGATATTTTCTGAAGCTATTGTGAATGGAATTGTCTCCACAATTTCTTTCTGAGTGTGTTTGTTGTAAATGCTACTGATATTTCTATGTCAGTTTTCTGTCCTGCTATTTTGATTAGTGTCTTTTCTAACTGTATAAGTTTTCTGTTGATCTTTAGGGTTTTCTGTGGATAAGATTATACTGACTGCAAACAAGGATCCCTTGATTCCCTTCAGTTGTTTGGTTGTTGGAGCTAAGACTTAAAGCATTGTATTGAGAGGGAATGGAGAAAGTGCCAAGAACTGCTTACTGGTTTTGAGTTGTTGGCCAAGGGAGTATCATAGGACACCCCCCTCTCAGAACATTACATGCTATCGCTGGTGCTGTTGGTTACCCTATAGAATGAACCAAGTGCCAAAACCCTATTGCTAAAGACACAACATATTTGAGTTATAAAACATGGAGAAATCTTGCCAGTACTCTATTAGGAACTTCATGCCCATTGGCTAGCTTTCACAGTGACTGAAATGAGAAAAGCAATCATCAATCTCATCCAGCTGTGAACCCTAAGAGCTACAGTAACAACTGAGCTAGGAAGATATTCCTACTGCTGCCATAGTGGCATGGATGTTATAGAAATAACAAAGAAATAAATAAAGGGAAAGAAAGAAAGAAAAACATTTGATTGGATTTAAGGTCTACAACATGAGATGGAACCCCTACCCGACACCATCAAAGAGGCTATGAATCTGTGGCTAGACAGGCCATGTGCCCTAGGGAGAAACCTATTACTATTATTCTGCCAAGCAAGCATAGCAATAAAATGACTCCTAATAACATGTTGCTATACTGAAAATCAGTCTGTTTCTCAACTTCATCAGAGAAGCTTCTTCTTTCAGTAGATGGGAATTAACATGGCAATCCACATTGTAGAGAGAATAAGAAAAATTTAAAAACTTTTAAATAGAGAGCTAAAATAAAAAGTTGACTTGGTAGGAAGGTGTGGAGGTCTTTAAAAAATTTGGAGAAGGTGATTATATATATATAGTAAAGAACCTTCAAAGAATACATTTTTAAAAATTAAAATATTGCTTAAAGTAAGAGTAATAAAAACAGGGTGATGAGGGGGAAGAGGCAGAGGAGGAGTCTTCAGAGAAATGCCTCAGACACAGGAAAATATCTGTCCTTTATATCCTGTCATGGGATGACAGCAAATTCTATGCCATGTAATATAATCTGGGGTAGCCTATGTGACAGAAAGCCTGGGGGAGCTGGGTACAGGGTACAACCATAAATTAGAGGTTGTAAAGCCATAGCACAAATAGCTTTTGAACTCAGTTTCAAAGAGCTTAGGAAAAGAACATGGCCTGGTTTTTGTTTCTGTGAGATCTGGTCCCTTAGAGTGACAAGACCCATGATAGCACATGAAGGGCTTTCTTTGTAACATTATGAACTCATATACTGGTGCATTGTCCCCCACCCCACCCCCAGGAAATGGTGTGGAGGAGGCTGGGACTACAGATTTTAAGTAGCTGGTAGTGAGAGGAGATAGAGAAGGCACAGTCATGGGCAGGGCTGGCATGATGCTGAGTTTGTTTCCTGGTGATATATAGAGTAATAAAAGCATACACAACTGAACAAGCCTTGTCACATGGCTGAGAGCCAGACAAAGAAAGTCACATAAAAGAATATGAAGCTGGGGGGGGGGTGTTATCTATCCCTCTGTGTGACGCTGACCAGGAGTGGCTTGAGACAGAGCTGCAGTCTGAAGCACTGAGGCTGGAACAACTCACTAGGCATCATTCATCATTCCTCCCAGGCAGCATCACTTACTCCATTTTCGCAACAGCTTCCTTCCCCGGGCATGGAGCAAACGCAGCTTCTTGGCAGTGAGCTGACTTTGCAGTAGCTGTTGGGCACACCTGCCATGTGTTTGGAGAAAGCAATTGGATTTGCTGTCATCTTCCTTCTAGAGGGACGAGATCCACTGCTTAAAATTTTGCCTCATCATTTGCCTTTGAATCAGATCTGATGATTTGAACAAAATTCTTGATTGTAGGCATCAAAAGAACATTCTAGCATTAGGAAGACAAGATCTATGGAGCTATATATTCCAGGCCTCTCTGGCTGGCAGTGGTGTTGCCAATGGGAAACACTTCTGGCTCTAATAGGCCTGTTACTACCTGACAGTCTGTTACCCTCTTTATCACTGTCTGCAGCACGAACGTCGGTCTGAATTCTATCTCTGGCCTCTCCTAGGTTGGGTAGGGAAGCTGGAAGAGTAACTTGGTATTTTTGTAACTCACATGCTTGAAAGGGGAAGCCTTTGCTCTGAGGGGTGTCGTCCTTCCTGCCTCTCCTGTCTTTGCCTTTTCTTTCCACAGCTGGTTAATTATATGTTACTCCTTTCTGACCTTCTGCAGGTTTTTTCCATATTGTTGGCAAATTGTGGACTTTGAATAACAAAACCTGTCAATTAAATGGGTCAGTAGTTTCATGGTGTGGTAATTTCACAGATCATTTGATTCACAAACTCTTTCCTCATAAGCATGATATAAAATAAACCTACAGAACTACTGAATCTTCAGAATGTGCCACGGTTTCTCATTGGAAGCTAGAGTTGGGCAAAATTAGCTCAAATTAAGACCAATCATTAAGGAACAGAGGCTCTAAAATTCTTTTCTACTGTGCTCTGATGGATGGGTCTCCCTCCCCTGGGTCACAAATAAACATGGGCAGGTGACCCTACAGAGGAGCTTGGAAATGCTCTGAATTGTTCTGGTATGGCCCTTGCTGCCCTTGGAACTGACCCCAGTATATCTCCACCAGGAGCCAGGAAACCTGCTGCTCCTGTGGAAGCAATGGGTGACAATGTAGAATCCAGCTCCACTCTAGCAATGGGTGACAGTGTAGAATCCAGCACCACTCCAGCAATGGGTGACAGTGTAGAATCAGGCACCCACTCCAGGTAGAGCAGCATGTGTAGCATTTGAATCTGAAATTTCCCCTAGAGGCCATTGAAGTCTCAGGGTCTTGGCTGGTGCTGCTGGGAGATAGTGCCTGGGAGGTGGTGGCTGGGAGAGGTCATGGGCAAGGCCCTCAGGTATTGGATGCAAGCTCTTGAAGGGTTTTGTGGGGCCTCTTTCCCTTCCCTCCTTTGCTTCTTGGCCCTAAGGCTTTTCCCCTTTACAAACCTTAATCACATTATGCTGTTCTCTTACGAGTGGTCAGTGACTAAGGGTGTAATATGAAGTGGTCAGTGACTAAGGGTGTAATATGAAATGGTCAGTGACTAAGGGTATAATATGAAGTGGCCAGTGACTAAGGGTATAATATGAAGTTTCTAGCCCAGACTTTTGGGCCTTGACTAGAAGTTCGGACCTGTTGTCAGTCCCACTGCCACTTTGTCCCAAATAATCTCACAAAGGCTTATATTAATTTCATGCTGATTGACCTATGGCCCGGCCATATTATTTGCTAACTCTTAAATCTTAAACTAACCCATGATTCTTATCTTGTTTAGCCATGCGGCTTGGTGCCTTTTCTCAGAGTAGCATTTCAACTTCTTTCCTCTGGGTTTGCTGGGGTTCTCTCTTGTATTTCTGCTCTGTTCCTGTTCCCAGGGTTTTCTTAGTCTGGTAGCCCCGCCCATACTTCCTGTCTACCTTCTGGCCAATCAGCTTTTTACTAAACCAGTAGGTGGGACAAATATTTACAAAGTAAAAGAATATGATCCCACCACTCTAGAAAATGTCTCCCGGAACTCTGCACCTGGCCACACCCACAGCTCCTGCTGCTGCTGAGGGTATCTGCAAGGATCCCTACCGCGACCCCGAACTGAGTGAACTGAGCAAACTAACTGCAGGGGTCTCTGAGGGGCGGATTCGAACCCTGACCAGAGGTGAGGAGGGCTCGGCGGGCCTCAGCGCCTGTATCCTGGCCTGGGAGGGAGAGTTGAC